>JAQQSZ010004622.1:0-14102 GCA_028646595.1 Phalanger gymnotis | reverse complement strand
GGGGGGATGGAAATGGGGAGAAAAATCTGTAATTCAAACGCATGTGAAAATCAATGCTGAAAACTAAACATATTAAAAATAAATGAAAAAAAAAAGAATGATGAGGGCACAGTCTCTGGGAGCCCCCTTCAACTCTCCTTGAGTCTTCCAACTGGATCTGGCCTTCCCCTAAGGCCATGGGCCTTGCATTATCATGGGGCCTAAGTCTCTGCCTAGCCTAGCCCTCTATTGTCCAGCTGTTTCCCACCCTTAATCCTGATCAAAATATCTGTACCCCAGCTCTGTTACCCTAGCCCTCTATTGTTTGTCATCTCCATGTAGCCTTCAGCTATTTCCCACCCTGGAGTCTGACCTCATCTCAGTCCCATCGAGCTCCTCCTTAGACTCCTCCTTAAGTCCCTCCCTAAACCCCTCCTCTAGTCACCCCAGACCACCCCTCAGTCCCTCCTACAATCTTTGTGTATATAATCTCCATCTTGCCTCCATGAAGGTGCTCAGATTCAATCTAGCTCAGTAGATTGAATCTGGACCCCTTGTGAAAACAGGCATCACAAAGGGTGGGATTTCTTAAAACAACCCATTATGTCAAACCCTTAATAAACTTTGTCCTTTCCCTTGGCTGAGGAGGCTTGAATCGAATTCTTTCGGCAGGACCTGGCCTGTCAGTACTTTGGGGTGTCGAGCACCACTCAACCCAAACCTTTTCAAAACCAGGACTCCAACCCAGGTCTCTTGGATCCCAAGCCCTTTTGGAATATGCCACTGCTCTGTTTCTGAAAGTAGTTATAGACTTTATGCAGGTTTGTAACTTTGCGGCTTATTTCTGAGCACTAAATAAATGCTTCCCCCCATTAAACAATATTAGGTCTCCATAGGTTCAAGCAGCAACTTCAATGGAACTCGACATGCCTGAAGTTGAGTTGAGCAAATTTTTAATTAGGTATCAATCAAATTGAGGAACTGGCTATAAAGCATGCACTATTTTATAGTCAAGTCAGCAACATGGTAAATGATTTTATTGGTAAACCATGAGCTTTCTTTACATATTTATTATTATTATGTCAATATGTATTTCCTCTATCTACATACGTATAGCACTTGACAATATGAGCTGCATTATTAATTTGGTTTCTTCTGCTGGGTGAGCTTTTCATTTAGGGTAAATGAAGTCTGCATTGCCTATTTCAGCAATTTTAAAAATAAAATGTTTTATTGATGCTCTCTCCCTCTCCCCTCTCCCTCCCTCCCTCTCTCTCTTTCTCTCTTCCCCCTCTCTCTTTATTCCTCTCTGTCTCTCTCTTTCTCTCTGTCTCCCTCACTCTGTCTTTGTCTCCATCACTATTTTATAAGGTCATAGGATCACAGATTTAGGGCTAGAAAAGACTTTGAAGGTCCTCTAGTCTAATCCTCTCATTTTACATATGTGGAAACTGAAGCCCAGAAAGGTTAAGTGTTTTGTCTAAGGTTGCACAGGTAGTAAATGGGGGATCAAAGATTTGAACCCAGGGCCTTTGATTCTCCATTGAACACACTTTTCACTGAACCAAGTCTCCCCTGTCCCTTAGTAGAATACTCTGTTGTAATAAAGATGCATTATTTTTTAAAATTAAATTTTATTTTTTCAATAAAAAATTCATCTTCTTTCACTTCCCTCTCCCCTCTTACTGAAGGGAGGGAAAAAACCCTGTTATAAATATATATAGTCAAGCAAAACAAATTTCCACATTGGCCATGTCCAAAAACTATGTCTTAATCTGCACCCCGAGTTTAGGAGGAGGTGGGTAGCCTGTTTTATCACGAGTTTTTAGAATTATGGTTGGTCACTGTGTTTATCAGCGTTCCTAAGTTAAAGTTGTTTATCTTTAAAATATTATTGTCACTGTAGAAACTGGTGTCTCGGTTCTGCATATCTTATTGTGCATCAGTTGGTACAAATTTTCTTAGGTTTCTCTGAAACCATCCCCTTCATCACTCCTTGCAGTACGGTACTATTCCATCATATTGATATATCATAACTTGTTCAGTCATTCCCCAGTTGATGGGCATGCTTTCAGTTTCCATTTTTTTGCTACTGCAAAAACAGCAGCTATAAATATTTTTGCATATCCTTAGTTGGAGTTTATTTTGCTTAGGACTACTCCTTCTTTTAATCTACCCTTCCTCTTATTCATCTCTCTTTCTTCTGTCTTTTTCCTCTAGTTTCCCTGTTCAGCAAAGTGTATTTCTGTATATAATTGTGTATGTATATTTTTCTTTCCTTTGACTAGTTTAGATGAGAGTGAGGTTCACGTATCAATTGCTCCTCTCAGTCTTTCCTCTTTGTATAAACTTCTACTTGTGTTCCCCCGAGTATGTGAGATAATTCCCGCCATTCTTCCTCTCCTCTCTTTCCTATTCGTATATTCCTCTTCCTCTCCCTTTCCATGCTTAAGATCATCAAAACATAGCAGGATCACTCCCAGGCAACATGTCTATGCCCTCTATGACCCCTGATGATGATAGGGTTTTGAGGGAACACATGTATCATTTCCTTGTGATAGAATGTAAACTGTTTATCTTTGTTTAGTTCTTTATAATCCCTGACTCATGGATTATACTTAGTTTTGCTGGGTATTATTCTTGGTTGTAAGCCTTTATCCTTCGCCTTTTGGAATATCATTCCAAGCTTTCTATGCCTTCATGGTGGCGGTTGCTAAATTGTGTGTGATCCTGATTGTGTCTCCTTGATACTGGAATTCTTTTTGGCTGCTAGCAGGAATTTTTCATTGAGCTGAAAGCTTTGAATTTTGGCTATAATGTTCTTGGGAATTTTCATTTTGGGGTTTCTTTCAGGAACGTGTGTGTATACATGTATACACACACAGAGATACCATGGGGACATAAGCATAGGAAAATTTACTCTGGTAAAAGTAATGCAACTCTGCAGAGTGACAGTAATTTGCCACACAAGAGTCTCACCAACCTCTTTTGCTCTCTCTCTTGCTCTTCCTTCTTTTCTCCTCATCCTCATTCCCTCTCACTCTTCTTCCATCAAAGCAATCAGCTCTTCAGTAACTATTTAAGAGTTAGTATAAGAGGCACTGGATTGCCCAGCCTTTATCTGCTGGTTCATCAGTGCCTTCCTGCCCCCATAGATCACCTGTCCTGCTTCTGACTCCTAGCTCAGTGGTCTATCAGTTAATCAACACCTACTATGTTACAAAGCATTGTGCTGAGCTCTGGGAAGGCTCCACATCCTATCATCCTATAAATGACACAGTTCTTTTCCTTAAGGAGCTTTAAGCTAGTGGGAAAGACAAGGTATGAAAAGATAGTGACATGATGGAAGCTTTAACATTTTATCATCTTTATCACTGCCATCATCATTATCACAGCTCACATTTCTATGGAATTTTAGGGTTTACAAAGCACCTTCCTTACAACAGCTCCATGAAATAGGTACATTGATCAAATGAGATGATATTTGTTAAGCTGTTAGCACAATGTCCAGCACATAGTAGGTGCTTAATAAATGCTCATTCCCTTTCCTTGGCTCTTCTGCTTATTCCTTTATCCATCTGCAAATCCAATGTCATCAAAGTGGGAATATCCTCCAACATTACGGGTTACAATCCATTGGTTCTTTCTCATTACGTGTGGCTCTTGTCTACGTCTTTTAATGAATCTTTCTCAGTGAGTCTGCCCAATGTGCGGCCTTCCTCTTGCTCTCTTGACACCACGTAGATACGAGGGTTATCTATCAGATATCCCATACTCACTATGTGACTGGCCCACCTCCCTTTCCAATTGTACGTGGATTTGAATATGTCCTTTACGCCACTTTCAGGGCATACAGCCTATTCACACTATTCACACTATAAATTTCTCCACCGTCCATCGGGTAACTGACGACTTATTTTTTTGGGGCAACTATAGTATTCCATGATTTGCAACAATACAGTAGCACTGAAAGAATATAATATAAAAAGATAGGGCTTCGTTGCAGCAAGAACTTGGTGATATTAAAAGCATTGCAGTCTTTCCCAAAGGCAGTACGGTCTATTCTCCTCCTCTTATTCAATTATAGACCTAGATCACTGCCCATCTGCAGCATCTATCTAAGATAAATACTGTATACTGATGGACCAGCTCTGGGGTCTAATTGCTGTCATAGTCTGGATAATAAACGTTTTTTATCTGCTTGGTTTTTATTATGTGGATTGTGAGGCTGATCTTTTCAGCCATCATGGATCAATTTAGAACATTCTGTGACGTGATGTTCTGGGGCTCAGTGAAATTAGTACAATGTCATTTGCAAAGAGGACCTCACAATCTCTAGGGAATCTCTTTTCAACTTTAGTTTTGTGCTGAATATCCACCATGACGATGGAAACTGCCTTTGGCAAGCATTGCTCGCTTGAAACTAACATTCAGAGGGACGTCAAACAAAATTATCGCTTGTTGCATATTTTCAGAAATCTCGTTTGGTTTTAACATTTGCACGAAAGACACCTAATTGGAGGAGAGCCATTTTTGGTCACATTTTACACTAATAAATCAAATATATTTTTTTCCAGGAAACAAATAAGTGTAGTGGAATATTTTATTCTCTGGACCTCTTCGTTAATCGTGTTCTACTCTAGAATATGATTTACAAAACCCTGCCTATTCTCTTCTTGTCCCTTCACCAAGGGTGCCCTCAATGTGTGTATATACCTTATTCTCATAAAGATTCTAGAGTGATGAGAAAGTAGACATATTGGTTGATTGTTGTTCAGTCATTTCAGTTGTGTCTGATTTTCCGTGACCCCACTGGGGGTTTTCTTGGCAGAGATGCGTGAGTGGTTTGCCATTTTTTTCTCTAAGTCATTTTACAGATGAGGAAACTGAGGCCAATAGGGATAAGTGGCTTGCCCAGGGTCACACAGCTAGTAAGTATCTGAGGCCAGATTTAAACTTAGGAAGGTGAGTCTCGACTCCAGACCCAGAGTGGTTTGTCATTTCCTTCTCCCCCTCATTTTACAAATGAGAAAACTAAGGCAAACAGAATGAAGTGACTTACCCCAGGTCACAGAGCTTGTAAGTGTCTGAGGCCAGATTTGAACTCAGAAAGAGGAGTTTTCCTGACTCCAGGCCTGTGCTGTATCCGCTGTGCCACTTAGTTGCTCCATGTAATACAAATATGTATTTCTATGAGGTAAAAAGTAATGGAGGCAAAGGAGAGGTCTAGGCAAAGTGATGTGGGAAAATTGTTGGCAGGAGAGAACACTTCAACTGGTCATCAGGGGTGGGGAACCTGCAGCCTCGAGGCCACATGTGGTGCTCTAGGTCCTCAAGTACAGCCCTTTGAATCCATATGGCCACATGTGGCCTCAAAGCCACAGGTTCCCCACCCCTGGGTCAGAGGAGGGAAGGCTTTACAGGGGAGGTGACATTTGAGATAGATTCTAAAAAGTGAATATGGAGGTCGCAGGCTCTGCCCCTTGCTAGGGCTGACTCTACAAATCCATAATGGTGGGTAATGCAGAATATATCACCATTAACAATCAAGTTTGGGATAATTTTTTGGGGGGTGGGGAGGACTGTGCTTCCAAGTTACTCAGTGGGAGCTAAATGTTTTCCAGGTGTCCTGTTGTCCCCAGACTGAGTGGTGCTCCGCAACTAACCAAGACCGTGCACATTTTATGCTATCGAACAAAGCGTTTACAACCACAGTGTATCACTTAGGGCTTTTTACTGGGCACATTTCCTTTCATTTGTAACATGTTTATAGAGAATATTAAGAGTCTTTTTATTTTTATTTTTTTAGAGACAGGCTAACAGCCTGGAAAAAACAACACCCATAAACAGTTACAGGGATGTGACCAGGGCTAGCACAGTATTCCCATCTGCTTCCTGCTGTCAACATTTCAAAATTCCACTCCAGAATCAGACCGCATGTGCCCAACTGCTGGGAAGACACCAGGGTACTTTAAGATGTGGAGGCGTTCATGTGAAGTCACTGAATTGTAGAAGTTCTGAGCAAGCGAGGTTATCTCTTGGCCTTGTAAGCTTGGCTGAGAATGCGCTCTGTCCCATGGCTAACCCTTCCATGTTATCTGCATTGTACTGTAAATGGATGTTGTGCAGTGTGGGAGTAGAACATGGTGGTATGGATGGTGCCTTATATGTTGTGTGTGAGATTACCTTGGTATGCCCACCTGCCCTCAGTGCTCAGGTGTGTGGTCAATGATGGCACCTGCCTTTCTGCTAAGTTATTTAGGGGAACCAGAACAAGACCACCCAGCACGGCGTGCCTGCATCAAAGAAGGTGCTGTGCTCTATGAGCAAAGCGGAATTGCAGTAGCTCAAAAGAAACGTGCAAGTTTAGAGACATCTTCATTCCAAATGTTCACATTGGCTATTTGTGCCTGACTTGTGGAAGAGCCATTGGGCTGATCGGCCACAGTCAGACACGCTGTACTTTGACTCCAATGTAGCAATGTCATTTTGGTCCTCTTTGATGACAAAAGACAACAACCAAGCAGCAAACTATAGTAGCCAGATAAAGGGGATCTGGGAACAAAATGTCCTATGCTTGGTGTGCAGTGGAATGCACTGTGAGGCTAGGAGGCATGCTGCTATTGGGTGGCCTTTGGGATCCAGCCCTCAGCCTTTTTTCCCCTTACAGCATCATTATGCTATGTAGGGGTGTTTATGGGTACCATTTTTTCCTTGGTGTTGCTCAATCCATTCCAGAGTATGTATATCACATCCTAGATGGGGAGGAACAAATGATAATGAAGCTGGGTCAGATCCTGACTAGTGTGCTGATCAGAATGATCTCCACTGGCTTTATTCCCATTTACCATCCCTAGAGAAGGGAACTTGGCCAGCATCAGATCTTTGTGGACAACACTATGTCCAGAGATAGCAGCAAAAGTAAAAAGAGTTGATTGGCTTAGTTCTGAGTCAGGGGACAGAAGAGCTTAAAGCAGCTGAGCTGCATCATGGAATCGTGGGAGCAGGGCACTACCCTGGGCATTAGCTAAGAATTTGAGGTATAAAGGAAGGGCTGTTAACAGTCAACATTAGATTTATCTAGACAGGTTGAGTTTTGTGCCTTTAGGTGGTTTGGAATTGCTTGCAGGAGAGAAAGGTCAGGTAAGCCTTCAAGCTTAGAAAGAGTAGTGTCCCCCAAAACTAGAGAGTGAGAGGGCATCCAGAGAAAGAGGGTGATTGACAGTGTCAGAAGTTCAAGAGAAATAAATAAAGGATGAATGAATAAAAAAGCATTCATTAAGCACTTAATAAGTACAAAGCACTGGGCAAAGCACTTTACAAATATACTCACTTAATCTTGACAACAATACTGAGAGGTAGATGCTCTTATGGCCTCTATTTTATAAGTGAAGAAAGTGAAGCATACAGAGATTAAATTACTTGCCCAGGTTCACACATCTAGTAAGTGTCTGAAGATGGATTTTAATGAACTCAGGTCTTCCTGACTCTAGGCCCAGCACTCTATCCATTGCTCCACCTTATGGTAGGGTAAAAGGATTGCCTTGCTGCAGTGAGGGCCCAACTGAGATTATGCGGCATAAATATGTAGTAGACCCAATCACGTGGTTCCATGATTTTATACATCTCCGTTCAACAGCATGTGAATAAGGGCAAAGGAAACAGATGATGAGAGTAAGGAGAGACTCGGGTTTGGCAAGATATAATTGGCAATAGAACAGGAAAGCAAGAGATTTAAGTGTAGTGGATAGTTGAGCTTTGAACTGATTCACCAAGTGTCCCAGGTAGGGAATACTTGCACATTCATTGGACAGTCCTCCATTACACACTCATATTCCATGGTTTTAAGCCATTCCCCAGTTAATGGTTACCCCCTTTATTTCTGGTTCTTGGTTACCACAAAGAATTCTGCTATCAATTTTGTGGTATGTTTTTGGACCTTTGTTTCTGTCTTTGACTTCTTTAAGGTATATTTCCAGGAGCAGGAATCACTAGATTAAAGAGTAGTGTCACTTTTCTTGTATAATTCAAAAATCAAAACCATCGAGAATGGTTATAGCTTATCCTTCCACAGCCCCTTCACCGCTGGCAATTCTCATGTTTTGTCATCTTTGCTAATTTGTATGATGTGAGATAAAATTTCAAATTTCCTTTGAATTTTTCTTGCTATTAATGATTTAGAGCATGTTTTCATGTGGTCATTTATAGTTTGCAAATTTTTTCGAAATCGTTTGTTCATATCTTTTATCTATTGGGGAATGACTCAGTGTCATTTGAGTCAATTCTCTGCACATTTTGGATATCAACAATAATTATCCATGATAATTTATGTACATATTTTCCTGTTTTCCCGTTTTTCTTCTAATTCTGTCTTCACTGATTTTGTATGTGCAAAAGTTTTTTAATTTTATGTAGTCAAAACTGTCTACTTCATCCATAGTTTGGTTAAACATTATCCCCCTAACCATTTTTTAGTGTCATTATTATGAAACAAATTTTGTTGGGGCATCATTATGTGGGGTTGAAAGAAGAAGAAGCACACTGGAAGCCCAGTTAGTATCTTTATGCCAGGAAAATATTTTAATTCCCTTCTAGACCTTCATCAGATCCAAAGGAGATTTTCTCTGCTCTGTTTCTTGCAGAGTATTTTTGATTAGATCAGCCTTCCCTCCCCCTTTCCCTTTCCCTGATCCCTTCTTTTTTCCTCCAGCTTTGTTAGGATGGAACAGATTTGTTATGATGCTTAAGAACCAGGGAGCAGGGCAGTAGAAAGTAGCGCTGTGCAGGCAGATCTATAAACACGGAGTCATGGCTGCCTGGATGTCCCCACCAAGTAGTCAATTAGAGTCAATTATCATCTCGAAACTCAGAGCTGCCTGTTAGTATGCCTGCCATGTGTCCAATCGAGTCTGCACGGCTTTGTGGCTCCACAATTTTCTCTTTGTCTGAAATGATCTCAGGTGCCCCCTGAACATGCTAGACATTAAGGATATCACACTGGTAGGTCTTGGCAGGGGAGCCGGATTTGATTCAGTTGAAAGTGACGTAAGGGTATTGGGTTCATGGTTCATTTAACGAGTGCTCTAGCTGTCAATACATTAGTGTAAACCTGGTGCAGGTAGTAATTTGGTTTCTAATGAGGTTCCCGACCAGTGCCTTACCATGAAATGGAGAATATTGTTCGACGGCCATAAAATATACCTGTCTGATCAGACATGAGAAATGTGCCGGCCTTAGACATGAAGGATGCTCATGACAACATGTCCTGTCAGAGTATGTTTTCTTCTCTGCCAAGTATGCGTGGGAGTGCGTGTATGTGTATGAACGCATTTTGTGGTATACATGTGTATGTATATGTACGAATGCATGTATGTGGCATGTAGATGTGTATAGCAGAAGATGGGATTAAACCAGATGATTCTCTAAGGTCCCTTTTTGTTCTAACAATCTATGTGTCAAAGACCTTTCCAGTTCAAATGGTTATGTTCTATGAATCAGCCTGTGAAAACTCAATGTCATTAGGACATATGTTTTGAAGTATTCTAGGAGAGGGTAAGAGGGTAATTTTCACCTATTCCTTTGGTGCCATGTTGGGAGAACTGTGGTCTGTGCGAATGCAGACAATTTATAGGGGTCAAACCCCCCATCTCCATGAAGTCTCCCGTGTGTGTGTGTGTGTGTGTGTGTGTGTGTGTATGTGCATGCATCTGCACGTGGCCAGTTGGATCAGGCTTTTTCCCCCAGAAGATGAATTGGGAGGGGTAGAGGGCAAGATGCAGTGACAGCTAAAATAACTGAAAAATATCCGTAAGTGTAGCCCCCAACTCCAAAGAATTCTACCAACCCTCTCTTCTTGTGTTTAGCCTTATCAAACCTATTTATGGCCGGAATATCCAAAGTCTGCTAAGGTTAGCTCATCCAAGAGTGGTCCAGCCATGTCTCTTTGTGTAACTCCACTGACCCCTAATATCTGTGGGCCAACCTGGACAGTTTGGTGACCTGAGCCAAGAGGGTTGCCTGGGATTGTGTGTGGTTTCACTTCCCTAGATGAGGCTAAAGTAGGAACTTGGGATAGCAATAAGTTTGGGGTTGCTCACCTCTTTTTTTTCACAAGTGAGTGTGTCCATGTGGCTTGTATATCATTCTATAATTGTTGGAGTTTGCTTGCGGAAAGTGAGGTAGTGTTTCTGTTTCCTAAATTCTCAGAAATGAATTCAATTTTTGGAGTATTTAAGTAGTCAAAACCATAGTACTTAACAGTTTTCTTTTTAAAGAAATGTTTGCTGATGTCTACATTTTTTCACAACACAATTATTTCCTTAAATACCCTCCATGCTCCAAGACCCTTGCTGTGTAACAAAGAAAGACAGTCAAGCAAAGCCCAACAAATACAGCAACTGTGTCTGCCTGTGTTGGTCCCATCCAGCTTCTGCAGTCATCCGCCATCTGGATTAAGTATTTGTCATTGTCTTTATTCTGGGTTCCAGTGCCTTTTTGTGCTGCTTTTGCTTATATTATGGTAGTTACTGCATGCATTATTTGTCTATTTCTATTTCTTTGACTCTGCATCAGTTTGTAACAAGTAACTTCAGAGACTGAAAATTTAGAACTGGAAGGAACCTTAATCCAACCCCCTCATTTTACAGATGAGGTGACCTGTCCAAAGTCACATAAGTACTAAGTAGCAGAGCTGGAATTCAAATGTAGGCCCTCTGAATTCTTCTGATTCAAAATTCAGTTTCTGCTGTACTATGTGGTTTCTTATATTTCTCTGAATTCTTTATATTTGCTTTTTATATAGCACAGTAGTGATAATAATCGCATTTATAGAAGGCTTTAGGGTTTACTAAACACTTTACAAATATTAGTTCATTAGATCGGTGCTATTATTATCCCCATTTTGCTGATGAGCAAATTGAGGCAAACAGAGGTGAAGTGACTTGCCCAGGCAGTGTCCAGGGCCAGATTTGAATTCAGATGTTCTTTACTCCAGGCCCAGTATTTTATCTGCTGAGCCACCTAGCCTCTGGATAGGATCAGTTATCCCTATGTTATGATGAGGGGAGGTCAGAGTCACATAGCGATGTTGCGGCTTCTTGTGCTTCTATATAGAGCAAGATTCTCCAAAGAAAGTCAGTCCAGGAGGAAGCTGAGATGGATGAAGAAAGCAAGGACAATTATAAGGTTCTTTTTGTTCTATTTGGGAAGAGATGATCAAAGCAAGCCTCTGGGTGCTGCTTGGGATGGATGGAAAGATGACAAGTGATGACCAAGAGAAGGACGGCCTACTCAAGTCTTATTTCATTTCTATTTTCTCTGCAAAGGAGAACAATCTTTGTACTGGAAAGGGCAGAATGAAATTGACTAATAAGGGAACTGATGCTCCCCCAAAGTAAGTAGATCTTAAGAATGAATGAATGAAGCATCTAATAAGTGTTTACTATGTGTCATTTTCTGCCACCTTCCCAATCTATTATTTTTTATGGTTAAATCTTAGACATTCCAAAAGTCATGGACTGCCCTCCCCCCCATACAGTTTCATTGGTTCATTATTCAATGCCTCCAGGATAGATAATAATCTAATCTCTTATTGAAGAGTTCTATGGCTGAAGATTACTCTCCCCTCATCTCTCCTGCCACACTTTTCACTTGTCACCTGACTTATTGATGCCCTTCCCAGCAGACCATACTTTGTAGCCATGGGATGAGTTTCCTAAAGCTGCCTTCCTTCTCTTCCCATGAGTATCCTATGGCCAATGGCCATGCTAGGTCAGAAAATGCAATGTCTATATGCCTTGATGCACTTTCACTTTGTTTCTCACTCTTTTCAATTCTCTAGGTAACTCACTTAGCTTAATGCCAATTGT
The DNA here is from genome assembly GCA_028646595.1 of Phalanger gymnotis. Lineage (NCBI taxonomy): Eukaryota > Metazoa > Chordata > Mammalia > Diprotodontia > Phalangeridae > Phalanger > Phalanger gymnotis. Next base: position 2,256 of record JAQQSZ010004622.1, on the reverse strand, counting down.
CTGCAGTGTGGTAGGCCAGGAGGATCCTGACTTTTGCTGTAACTACCTTTCAGGTCTCTCTTGGGGCTATACCAAGCGCAAGATGACCCTGGCGACCCTTGGGTCCTTTTACCTTAGTAAGTCAGACTCTCAGGTTGTTCTTCTTGAGTGCAAGCAAAGGAACTTGTCTAGAGGGATGATGTCGGCCATTATTGTGCTCCAAAACGACTCATGCAAATTCTGCGTTTGAAGATGCGTCCTCCCTTTTTAGGTACATTTCCTCCTGCACGCTAACACCAAGTGGCGATATGTGTTGAAATTCACAGATTATCCTGTGCTTCAGATGACAAGTTGGGTATTCATGTGGGATCCAGTTTATAGCCAAGAAATATCCAGAATTAAAAAGTCATCAGATTTATCACTGGTTTTGTAAAATTCACGTTTTGTTAGTGCCTTTGATTTTTACATGACAGTCATTTCTATATTTATGCTCTCCACACCCCCCCCCCCAAAGAAAAACCAGTTAAGCAAAACTAACTTCCACAGTGGATCTCTGACAATGATGCAATATTTTGTACCTGAAGGTCTCCCTACCCCCACCCCCTCTAAAGGGTGAAGGTAGATTTTTCTTCGTTTAATTTTTGGAGCCAAGAATGGTCATTACAATCATATAAGCTTTGGCGTGTGTGTGTATGTGTGTGTGTGTGTGTGATTTTTTTATTCACATTATTGCAGTCATTGTGTTTGCTCTTTATGAAAACAGTTTAAGCTTAGTAAACTGTCAATGTGCTTTCTGCCCAGGGACAAGGATGGAAGAGATGAGCAGGTGGCTGAGCAAACTGTGTGATTTCAAGAGACACAGGAGTGTCAGTATCACAAAGAGCTATGGCAACGGGCCTAGGGATTGGGTACAAGGGCAGCTTAGCTTCAGGGCAAGTGATTGGGGACCTAAGAGCCATTATCAAAATTGCATCCAGGACATGTAAATGCTAAAATAGTTTCTGGGCCCTGCTCTCAGACTTCTTTCTGGTTCATAGGGTACAAGAGCCAATCCCAACAGACTTGGGGATAGATTCTACTTCCCACTGGTGCAAAAAGAATCAGCACTCATTTGCTAGATGAAGGAAATGAATGACCCAGTCATACAAAGGACCTGCAGCTTTAGGCTCAGCCCCCTCTGGGTTTTGCTCTGTGCTCAATATTAGTCTAATGCTTCTAGTATATTCCTAGCCCCTAGGCTAGGTGGGGGTCTACTAGGGAGTTGCAAAACTTCTATAGTAGTGGGAGTAGGGGGTGTGCTTCATCTGGGGCATTTCTTTCCAACCTATGGCCTTCTTTGAATGTTATGTATCATTCTCTTTCAGGAGATATACTGGGGTGTATCTGAATCTGCATCCTGGGAACTAGTGATGACAGGATTGAGATCCACTCAGGATCATTGGATAGAATCTCTGCTACAAAGCCACAACCATTTTGCTTGAGTTAGGTTGATCTTACTTTCTCCTGCTGATCCCATGTTTTTTTTTACCACCTCCACACCTTTATGGATGTTTTTCCTCCCCATGATGCTCTTTCCCCTTTTCTCTGCCTACCTAGTTCAACATCCATCTTCTTGAAGCCTTCCCTGACCACCCTTCCTTTTCTCAAACCTCCTAGAGCCCTTGGAGATGGTATCACCTTGGATCTTGTCTGGCTTATATATTTAGGAGTTTCATATGTATAAATTTTGTTTCCCTGATAAGACTCTAAATTTCTGGAAGGCCAATCCTATGTAGTAAATACTTGCTAATGGTTTGGTGAATTGAGCTGACTGGTCAGAATCCAACTAATCAGAATGCTCAATTCATAGAAATTTTTTCCCCACACTCTACTTGTAGGAAAAAGAGATACAACATGACAAAGCAGATATGGCCTTGGACATGGAGTCAGAAATCTAGGTTCAGGTCTCATTTCTGATATTGGTTAGTTCTGTGACCTTGGGTCATTGAACATTGAATGTCTCTGAACTTTAATTTCCTTATCTGTAAAATTAGTGCTTGCATTACTTCAGGGGGATGTCTTGCAGGAAGATGTTATTTAGATTTCAGCTATTATGATTATTCTTATTATTATCTCATTCTCATTCTCCTTTTTTGTAATTTAATTTATTTAATATATTTAGTTTTCAGCATTGATTTTCACAAGAGTTTGAATTACAAATTTTCTCCCCATTTCTACTCTCCCCCCACTCCAAGATGGCATATATTCTGGTTGCCCTGTTCCCCAATCAGCCCTCCC
>JAQQSZ010004621.1:0-14102 GCA_028646595.1 Phalanger gymnotis | reverse complement strand
GACCCATGTGTGGACCCAAGAGTGCTGAGCAAGGATTTGAGGCCAGTGGGTAATCTTCTTACCAGAGAGGGGAAGCATGAATATGATTTGGTTTAATACCATCATGTTTTTCTGTGGCCTCCTGTTTACTCTTGTGAGGCGGGCTTATTGGGCCTGGAAGCTTTTGATCAAAATATCAAAATAGGGAGGCTGGTTAGTGGGTCTGTTACTTTGGAGCCTGAATAAATGCTTTAATTCTTCTGCCTTCTACTTAGAGAATTCCTTATATCCTGCGGTTCTGAACCATTCAGACATATATATGATTCTCTTCGAAATCATAAATTCTGCCTTCATAATACAGTTACTCAAGGTCACACAGATAAACATTAGAGGCAGGATTTGGACCCAGGTCCTCTGACATGGGAGTCAGTACTCTTTTTACTATACTATGAGTCCTCCTAAGAAGAGTGCTAAAACGAGAAGACAGACAACCATTGTAGGGGGATAAAAAGTCATATTTTCGTTAGGTTAGTGTGATGAGCCACCTGTATTGGTAAAGATGTCACTTAAATGACTTCTGGGTGAGTTGTCAATCAAATATTCAATAGCAGTGTGACTGCAGGCAAGTCATTTGACTTATTTCAGCCTCAGTTTCATCATTTATAAAGCAGGGATAATAATAACATCTCATAGAATTGTTGGGCAGCTAGAGGGTACAGTGGAGCACTGGGCCTGGAGTCAGAAAGACTCCTTTTCTTAAGTTCAAGTCAGCCTCATACACTTGCAAGCTCTGTGACCCTGGGCAAGTCACTTAACCCTGTTTGCCTCCATTTTCTCGTCTATAAAATGAGCTGGAGAAGGAAATGGCAAACTGCTCCAGTATCTTTGCCAAGAAAATCCCAAATGGGGCCATGAAGAATTGGACACGACTAAAACAATTGAAAACAACAACATAGAGTTGTGAGATTCAAGTGAGATAATGTATGTAAATCTTTCTCAATGAGGCTTTGCAACCATAAAGTATTATATAAATTCTCGCTGTCACTGTCATCTTTATCATTATTGTATTACTGTAACTGCCCTTTTTTCTTGGATGGCAGTACTTGAACATAGCAACTTATGTGTTTCACCTTCTCTTCAGTAGTTTGGGACTTATCTCAGATTTGCTTCCATCTGAAGAAACTCTGCCTTCCCCTTACATTCCCTCCCTGTATTCCCCCCCTCCCCTCTGCCTCACCACTGACCCTCTCCAGACACTCCTGAGTATGAAACACTTGAGACTAGAGAAAGTCAGGGACGGAGAGCATGGTGGATCATCATGAAAGAGCATGCTGGATTCATGTGTAGACAGTCAAATTGTAGGGGACTCTAATTAGCTTTCTGAGCCCAAATTAGCTATCCTTTATTCCTGCTCCTGGACTGTATGGTGGCCTAGTCAATAGGTGCCTATTTTATTAGGTGCCGCCTGCATAACAGCAGCCGAGACTCCCCCTCCAATCTCCTTGGCTCGGAATGCTCATTGGCTGAGACAGCTAATCGATGACTGAACCTTGCCAGCCCCATAGATATCGACTCAGGGCTTGGGAAGACTTTATAAGGAGTCATTGGGGGGATTCTTTCAGTTCAAATTGAATTGTGGGCCATTAAATCTCTTTAGTAAAAGACTGAGCCTCATATCATATGCCAAAGCACCTTCAGAATTTTTAACTCTAGCCGGAGCACACCAGTGACTGAGGCCATCTCAGCAGATTCCAGGTTTTTCTTCCCCGGGCAGGGGCTGTTAATTGTTATGGATTTTCCGGCAGGTAAAAGCATTTGGAACTTTGAAAGTGTGGTTTTTCTTTTCCTTGCAAAAGAATACCTACTTAGGTAGTTTTATCTAGGGGCATGGAGAGGAAGGGGAGTGCTGCGGGCCAGTTCCTTGTATCTACGGCATCTTGGGTGACCTTGGACATAGCAAGATTTTTTTACTTCCTTTTCACTTCCTTCACCTCTCAGTCTGAGAGACAGAGACACAGAAAGAGAGACAGAGACAGAGACACATACACACACATGCACAGAGAGACAGAGACACACACACATGCACACTGAAAGAGAGAGAGACAGAGACAGAGACAGACAGAGACAGAGGGAATAGTTTTTTTTTTCTCTACCTGAGGAGGGGAGGGATTAGGTGGGGAAGAGGGAGGAGCTATAGCTGGGTTGTGCTGGTTAGGAGGTCTGAGAAACAGAGCTAAAATTGCATCTTTAGATATCATTTGTTCTAATCTCTCTATTTCATGATGAGGAAACTGAGGCCCAGAGAGAAAAAGAAACTTGGCTGATTTCACCACAGTGTGCAAACCAAGCCTAGAACCAGGTAGCATGAGACAATAGAAAGAGCATTGAATTTGGAGCCTGAATATCTAAGTTCAGTCCTGTCTTTAATACTGCCTACATGCCTTTGGGCAAGATATTTATTTTTGCTTCAGTTTCTTTGTATGCGAAATAGATATATTAGACTAGATGGCCCCAAGTTCCCTTCAAGCTCTCAATCCTGGCTCCTAGATTGGTGCTTTTCTCATCATACCATGCTTACTTTAACCAAAGATTCTCTCCCCACCTTCCATGATGATATGATTATGAATACCTTACATAGAAGGAGAATTTTACATTTAAAAGTTGTGACATCATCCGGAAGTTGCTGCTCTTTGAGCACCTGGGTTTATATCAGTCAGGAAATAAACATTTATTAAGTGCCTACTATGTGCTAGGTACTGTCCTAAACACTGGGGATACAAAGAAAGGCAAAAGATAGCCCCATTCCTGAGGAGCTCACAAACTAATGTTGGAGACAATTTGCAAACAACTACATAGAAACAAAATTTATACAGGATAAATTGGAAACAATTAAGGAGAAGTCACTAGAATTAAAAGGAATAGTGAAAGGCTTCCTGTTGGAGGTTGAGATTTTAGCTGGGTCTTAGTGGAAGCCAGAGGAATCTAGGAGGTATGAGGAAGGAGAACATTCTGAGGGACAGACAGTAAGATTGGCCAGAGTTAGGAGATGGGGTGTCTTGAGAAATAGAAAAGGGGCCAGGATCACTGAATGAAAGGGTGTAGTTACAGGGGAGATAAAAAGTGTAAGAAGACTGGAAAGATGAAGGGAAGCAGGTTATGCAGGGCTTCCAAAGCCAAAAAGAGGATTTTAAAAATTTGATTCTGGAGGTGATAGGGAGCTATTGGAGTTTATTGACTGTGTATGTATGTGTAGGGTCAACTAGGTGGCACAGTGGATAGAGCGCCAGGCCTGAAGTCAGAAAGACTCCTCTTCCCAAGTACAAATCTGGCCTCAGACAGTTACTATCTGTGTTACCCTGGGCGAGTCACCCAACTCTGTTTGCCTCAGTTTCCTCATTTATTAAATGAGGTGGAGAAGGAAATGGCAAACCATTCCAATATCTTGGCCAAGAAAACCTCAAATGGGATGATGAAGAGTAGGGCATGACTGAAATAACTGAACAACAATATGTGCGTGTGTGTGTGTGTGTGTGTGTGACACATAGTCATGCCTGGGCTTTAGGAAGATCACTCTGATGGCCGAGTGGAAGATGGATTGGACTGGGGAGAGATATTCCCCCAATACCCCAGGGAAGAAGGGAAGAGTGACCAAAAATGGGTCTTATTATGAACATGGGCTTCCTAGGGTGCTGTTCAACTGGCCATCAATGAATTGGTCAAAAAAGAGGACTTACACATGGGGCCCGAGCACATCTCAATGAGCCCCTCTAGCTAATTAGTTACAATAGAGAGATAGTTGTGGTTCATTTGGCCAAAGAAAATCACCAGTGAAAGGGGAAAACCAAGAATTGGGAGCAGAAACACAGAGATGAAGATATGGGAGGGAGGAGGTACAATTCAACAATTCAATTCCATAAACATTTTTTATGACTGCCTACTTTTCCACACATGTCCTCTTCTCATCCCTCATTGTAGCAGAGCTGATTCTAGCTTCTTAAACAGTCAAATGCCACCTCCTACACGAGGCTAATTCTGATTCCCCTATTTTTTACTGCCATTCCTCAAAATTATTTTGTGTTTACTTTGAATACATTTTGTATTTTCTCCTCTGTGTGTATGTTGCTTCTCCCCAAAAGAATCAAAGCTTCTTGAGGACAGGGATTGGTTAGTTTTTATCTTTTTATCCACAGCGCCCAGCATAATGCCCAAAGTAGAGTAAGTACTTAATTAAAACTTGTTGAATTAAATTGAAATGAATGCCAATGAGATAGAAGCTCTGGCACAAGCTTCTACCAATCTGGAAAAGCACTGAATATAATCCTAGTGACAGACTGCATCTGCTGTTTGAAGAGTACCCTGGCTGAGTTTAGAGAGGCTTAGAATCAGCTGGCTACCCACTAGGCAATGCCAGACTAGCTAACCTGACTTCCTTTTTGGACAAAGTTACTACCTGGTAGATCAGATGCATATTCTATGTATAACAATCAATTAATCAATGTATTTATCATCACTAATTAATAATTAGTAATCAATAAATTTATTAAGTATCTACTATGTTCTGGGCACTGCGCTAAATATTGAATAGCATAGTTTTACCTAGATTTTTAACAAAGCATTTCATAAAGCATATCATTCTCTTCTTGTAGAAAATGCAGATATGTAGGTAAGATCACTATACAATTAGGGAGAATTGAAGCTGTCAGAATAGCCAGACTCAATAAGTCATCTTAATTGTTCCATGTCACTTTGACAGGAGGTCTCCAGTGGAGTGCCCTGGGGGTTGGTACTTGGTCCTAAGCTACTTAACATTTTTAGCAATCACTTGAATAGAGGCAGAGATGGCTTGCTATGTATGGTGGGCAGCTGCTGTTGGCAGCCATCCTAACATCAACTATCCTGGTGATGTAGATGACTGACCCCACACAGGCAAGGGGTATTTAAAGTATCTTATAGAGGCACAGCCATCAAAAGCAGGGTGTTAGAAATGTGTTTAAAATCAGCACTCCCTCATCTGAAGTCTAGAGTTAGGGTAGCTAGGTGGTTCAATGGATAGAGTACCAGATCTGGAATCAGGAAGAATCATTTTCCTGAGTTCAAATCTGGCCTCATACTTACTAGCTCTGTGATCCTGTGTGACCCTTAACCCTGTTTTGCTCAGTTTCCTCATCTGTAAAACAAATTGGAGAAGGAAATGGCAAACGACTCTAGTATCTTCACCAAGAAAACCTCAAATGGGATCACAGACAATAAGAAAATGACTGAAATTGGGATGGAATGAAGTGCTTGAAAGTCATTGAACAGTTAATAAAAGGGAGGTATACTTTGCCCTAACACAACAAGAATACACAACAAAGCTATAGTGGCACTTAGCTTTTTTTGGATTTGGCCCTCCTAATTTCCATATGGAAACGTTTCTTGTCAGCAGGGCAGATGGGATATGGTTCCATGAATGGTTTTCCAAAATTCACTGAGTCTGAGGAACCCACTCTATTTGGGCAGGATTTTTTAAGTCCTTCAGTCACCAGGAGGCTGTATCAAGGGTGTTAGGGGGCAATAAAGTCCTAGGGAGAGTTTCATTGCCTTTTGGAGAAAGCTATTAGAAGAGTAGGAGTGGAACTAGCCCATTTTTTTTGGTTAGGGGAGGGGTAGGTGAGGGGCTTGGTCCTCATCCATTGTGCAGGGAAACACTGATGCATATTAGTCCCATTACAGCAAGCCCTATCAGCCCTAAAAGGCTAAGTACATATTGATACTTGTTGATAACTCTAGTCTTAGCTCAGCTGAGCACTAAGATCCTCCCTTGTCTGGAAAGAGACATGAATGGTGGCAATGTGGTTAGTACAGAGGATAGAATCTGCTCAGTCTGAGAAGGCAGGAACCTGCCTAGGTGGGTGGTTTATACCAGGTAAGAAGGATATTAGAAACCACATCACCAGTACAAAATCTTTTACTCTAGCTGTCTATATAATAGAGAGCTACTGGTCAGAAGAATCCCTTAATTCCCACATAGTTTGTAATCCTACCTTTTCCACAGCCTAGGCTCTCTACCCCACCCTTGAAATTCTCTCTAAGTTTCAGGGTCTGCTGAGAGCTATGTAAAATGCACAGGCCTGGTTGTAGTCTACATTACTTTTCATCAAAATTTTAGATGACCCAAAGCTGGGAGGGATAATGTAAAATCATATTTAGCTCAAGAAATCAAATTCATGAGTATAGGATGGGGGAGATGTGGTCAGGAAAAAAGTTTGTATGAAAAAGATCTTGGTGGAGGGGTGATTAGTGGACTAGTTGGGAGTGTGATGTGGCAGCCAAGGAAAAAATGGTAATTTGGTTTCCAGGTCTATGGAAATTTATGCCCCTCTTTAGTTTACCCATAAGTTATACTGTGATTAATTCTGGGTACCAAAGTTTAAGAAGGATGTGTAAGCTAGAGAGTGTGCAGGGTAGGGTCACCAGTTTGGATATTAAGGGGCTTTGTTTCTATGTATTGTGAAACTTGGATGAAGAAACTAGCCTAGAGAAGAGATGGAGAAAATGTGTGAAATAGGATGGAGATATGAGAGGAAATTGCAAAGAGGTAAATTTAGATTCAATTTTTGTTGTTTGTTGCAGTCATGCCCAACTCTTTGTGATTCCATTTGGGGTTTTCTTGGCAAAGATACTGGAGTGGAGGGGAAAAATCCAACAACTTAACAATTAGGTTATCCAAAGGTGAAAGGAAATGCTTCTGGAGGTGGTGGGTTCTCCTCATTGCAGATCTTCAAGATGGATGGCCACTAGTTTCGGTATCTTATAGTAGAGATTCCTTTCGTGTTTGGACCAGATGGCTATGAAGCTCCCTTCTACCTGTGTATTTCTGTTATTTTTTAGCCATGGTGATCAATGAAGTGAAGCAGGGCAGTGTGCTTACTCTCATGCATGATGTTTTCAGCAATGCTATCAGATGCCTTCAACGAGGATGAACAAGGCACCAAGGTCAGCTACCATGATGATCCACAAAACAGACAAAAAATACCAAAGGACTCTTAGTACTCTCAGTTCTGTGTGACCTCTTTCTGCAGTGATGGTGCTGAAATCGCAAGAAAAAAAACCCAAAGAATCACATAGGTTTTAGATCACCTATAAATACTAATTTAAATATTGGCATGCTAAATTTGAGATCATTGCCTAATGACCAGTGAACGTCTCATTCTATAAGTCTGTTAAGTGAGAGGGAGGGTACAATGGAAAGCATTCTTGCTCTGGAATCAGAAGACCTGAGTTCAAACCCTTCCCCTGTCCCGTACTAACTATATTACCTTAGGCAAATAACTTTTTGGAGCCCTGGTTTCTTCAATTCAAAAATAAGGGGTTGGACTAGGTTCCCTTCTAAGTTCCCTTCTGATTCAATGACTGTAAAGTCCTCAAGGGCAGGAATTGTTCTTTGTTCCTTTTGTGTCCATAGGGCTTAGAACCATATTTTCTCTATATTATACTTATTGAGTTGAGCTGATATAATTCTGATAGGAATCAAATCATATCCAAATATATACTCTCCCTATAAATGAAAGAATGTCTTACAAGTTCTCCTTGTACTGTCAAAGAACAAATTTGGTGGAGATAGTTTCATCGTACGCCCAGCAGCAAGAGACAATTATTTCATGGGATGATTTGTCATCTTGCTTTGCATTTCTCCTAATTAGTAATAATAATAATAATGATGATGATGATTATGATGATAATAATAATAATAATAATAAAGGCCACCATAAAGATAAAGGCCAACATCTGCTAGAGAAAATAAAGTGGAGAAGTATTTGAAGAACTTGACAACATATGCATATAGAGGGAAAATTAGGTGGTACAGTGGATAGAGTGCCAGACCTGGAGTTAGAAAGACTCATCTTTCTAAGTTCAAATCTGACCTCAGACACTTACTAGCTGTGTGACCCTGTTAGCCCTGTTTGTATCAGTTTCTTTATCTGTAGAATGAGCTGGAGAAGGAAATGGCATACTACTCTAATGTCTTTGCCAAGAAAACCCCAACTGGGATAATGAAGAGCTGGACATGACTGAAATGACAGAACGACAAATGCATGTTTATCTTGATACTTGCATATATAAACTCTTTTCCTTCTGACTTCCCTTGGGGCTTTTAGTGTGGAGGTGAATACGGGGTTGGAAAAATAGTTAGTATTAAGACACAAAAAAGAGTAAAAATTTTATATTTTACAGAAGTCTCACATACATATATGCCAAATATGAATACATAAATATGTATGTACGTATACGTAATATGTATGTATATGTGTATATACACACATAAATACATGCACATACATATATAAATGAGGCAGAAGGCACTGGACATGCTGAATACCAAACATCATACAAATGAAATAGATTTCATGGGTTGTTGCTTTTTTCTTTTTTGCATAGATCTGTAATTTCATTTGACTCTCCCCCCATTCCTTCTCAAATCCAATCTGTTCCTGCTGATTCTACCTTTGTAACATTTCTCAAATACACTCCCTTCTTTCCTTTGACACTGAAACTGCCAGTGTGCAGTTCACACTCATTAGTTCACACTTGGACTATTGAAATATCCTGCTGCTTGCTTTCCTTGACTTGGGTCTCTTCCCACTCCAGTCCATCCTCTACTCAGCCATCACAATGATCTTCCTAAAGTTCAAATCTAATGACATCAATACCCTATCTCACTCAATAAACTCCAATGGCGCCCCAGTTGCTTTCAGGATCAAATATAAAATCCTCTTCTGGGCTTTTAAAGCCCTTTAGAACCTAACCCTTCCTACTTTTACCTGATACTTTACCCCTCTACACACATTCCATGATCCAGTGACACCAGCCTCTTTTCCTTGAACAAAACACTTGACCTCCTGACTGAGAGTTTTCACTGGCTGTGTCCCAGGCCTGGAATGCTTTTTATTCTACTTCTGGCTTCCCTGGCTCCCTTCAAGTCTCAGCTAACATTCCACCTGTTGCAAGAAATCTTTCTTAGTGCCCCTTAATTCTGGTCCTTTCCTCTGAGATCACCTCCAATTTGCCCTGTTTATATCTTATTTATACATAGTTGTCTTGTGTTCTTTTCTCACACACACCTATCAGTTTGTGAGCTCCTTGAGGACAGGGGCTGTTGGTTTTGTTTTGTTTTTTTGTATCCTTAGTACTTAGCCAGTGACTGGCACATGGTAGGCATTTAAATATTTGCTGACTGATTGATATAGGGAAAGCTTGGTGAAGAACCTCTTTCAACTAGTGCAGACTGGTGATTGTTCTATATTTCATAGTCATATTGGGTTTCATAGGTGCACAGAGAGATTAAATGACTTATTTAGGAGAACTCAGTCAATATGTGTTAAGAGATAGGACTAGAACCCAAGTCTTTCTTCCTCCTTTTTAAGGAAAGAGCCCAGACCAGTAACATAGTCATTCCTCTCAGGCTCCTCTCTTGACTCTGAGGATAATCTTAGCAATTTCCTTACTCTTTTTTTTAAAATGCAAATAGTATTTTATTTTTCCAATTACATGTAAAGACAATTTTCAACATTCATTTTTCATAAGATTTTGAGTCCCAAATTTTTCTCCCTCCTTCCCTTTAATCCTCCTTCCCTAAAACAGCAAGCAATCTGATCTAGGTTATACGTGTACAATCATGTAAAATATATTTCCATATTAGTCATGTTGTGAAAGAAGAAACAGAAGAAAAGGAAAAAAACCACGAAAATAAGAAAGTGAAAATAACATGTTTCCATTTGTATTCCGACTCCATCAATTCTTTCTCCGGATGTGGACAGCATTTTCTATCGTGGGTCTTTTGGAATTATCTTGTATCATTGTATTGCTGAGAAGAGCTAAGTCAATCATAGCGGATTATCACACAATGTTGCTGTTACTGTGTACAATGTTCTCTTGGTTCTGCTTACTTCACTCAACATCAATTCATGTAAATCATTCCAGGTTCTGAAATCCACCTGCTCATCTTTTTTTTAATAGGAAAATGGTTTTCCATTATATTCATATACCACAACTTATTTACCTATTCCCCAATTGATGGGCATCCCCTCAATATGCAATTCTTTGCCATCACAAAAAGAGCTGCTATAATTTTTTTGTACACGTATGCCCTTTGCCCCTTTTTTATGATCTCTTTGGGAAATAGACCTAGCGTTGCTGGATCAAAGGATCATTGTCTTTGGTGTGGTTTGTCCTTCCTTCTTGAAGAAGACCATGACATCAGGAAGGTGTCGCCATGACTTGCAAGCGAATTGGATTTAAGTGAGGGAGGGCTGTGCAAAGTCATCAACCTCACTTTCTCCTCTAGAGCCATTTGGTCCTGTGGCAAGATATAGGATGATTGGAGATGGCCCCTGGATCAAAAGGTATGCACAATTTGATTACCCTTTGGGCACAGTTCCAAGTTGCTCTCCAGAATGGTTGGATCAGTTCACAACTCCATCAACAATGCATTAGTCTCTCATGTTTCATACATCATCTCTAACATTTATCATTTTCCTTTTTCTATCATATTAGCCAAGACTCCACCACTGGCATTCTTGCTTTGGAAGTACAATCCATTCCTGTAGCCTCTTCTGTGGACTGGATGGTTTCTCCCAGAATTTCCATTTTAAGGAAAGAGCCTAGGGAAGCTATGTCTTCATCCTCTCTAGGATTTTTCCTTGATTCTCTTGACTTTCTCTACCGTGACTCTCATGGGTACCTCCAACTTTCCCCCCTTCTTTTTAGCTCTTTTTTTATATGTTGTCTATCCTCCATTAGAATATAAGCTCCTTGAGGGCAGGGGTTGTCTTTTTTCTTATATTTGTATTTCCAGCACTAAGCACAATGGCTGGCACAAAATGAGTACTTAATAAATCATTGATAAATTCCTTATTCAGCAGAAAACTCTTTATCCCTTACCCCATGCTGCCTCTCAGCATAGAAAGAACTGGTTCCCAATATGGTTATGGGATTCATAGTATCTGCTACCTTTGGGAAAACAAATCATTACCTGGTTGGAGCAAAGATGAATAGGAAAGCCACATGGGGGAAAAAGGGTAAAGATTAGAAGGCACTAAATGTTATAACAATGGCCCCAAACCCACCTGTTTAAACAAATATTTTATTATAAAAGGAGGAGGGAAGGGGAGAAAAGGCAAAGTTAAAGGAATTGATTCTAATACCAGTTCTTTAAAAAATGAACTGATTGAAAAGTCACAGAATGCAGAGACCAAAAAAGCCCTCTAACTGCCTCAGCTGGTAAAGAATCCGTTTCCTTGACAAAGAAACATATCATCCAATGGTGATGTTAGTTTAGGACACAAATGCATTTGTCAAACATGGTACAGAAAGATGACAGATTAAGAACACTATTCCCTCATAAAGCAGACAAAAGTGGCAGAGTAGGGGGAAATAAGCTTGTAGAAAGATTGGAGTGAGACCCAAATAAGTCATATTATCACCAGAATTGTTAAGTGAAAATTTTCAGCCTTTCCGTGATGATCATCATCTGAGATGATGCCACTGCCATTACATTGGACTCTAGCAACTTAGTGACCCACTCATGTGCTATATGAGGAAGTAGGAATGGCATATAAGAAGACTGGGTTTGTAAGAGCTAGGTTTGATTAAAGATCTATCTCGTGTTCACCCCCCTTCTTTCTTCTAACACTGCTACCAGTCCTGAGTAGGCTCTTCAATCACATCATGCCTGGACTATTGCATTACTCCACTGGTTGGTTTCCTTACCTCGTGTCCTTTCAGTCCAGTCCATCCTCTACTCAGTTGTCAAAATAATCTTCCTAAAGAAGATCTGACCAGGTCAAAGCCCATGCCCCGCCCCAATTCAACAAACTCCATTGACTCCTTGTGACCTCCAGAAAGAAATGTGTGACCATAAACCTTCCAACCAAAGGGAAGAGCTAAGGGGAGAGGTAACCAGCTCTCTGAAAGCCAGAGAGAGTGCCCTATGGTTTTGGCTGGTACCTGAGTACCATCGAGAGGATCTTGTCTATATATACACAAATGTCAACAAGTATTTGTTAAACTATTATGTACCAGGCACTGTGCTAAATGTGGGGGACAGGGAGGCAAAGCCAAGATGGTGGCTGGAAAGCAGGGACTAGTGTGAGCTCCCTGCCAAGTTCCACCAAAAACCTATAAAAATGGCTCTGAACCAATTCTAGAACTGCAGAACCCACAAAATAGCATAGGGAAGCAGGGCTCTAGCCCAGGACAACCTGGATGGTCTCTGGGTAAGGTCTATCCCACATGGAGCTGGGAGCAGAGTGGAGCAGAGCTGAGTGGAGCAGAGCCCAGCGTGGGCGGCAGGGACAGACCAGACGGGAGATGGGCGCAGCATGCCCTAGCGCCCTGAATCAGTGAGCTGTGGCAGTTACCAGACTTCTCAACCCACAAACACCAAGGATAACAGAGTAGGTTAGTGGGAGAAGCTGCTGGGGACTGGGATAGAGTTTGTGGTTTGGCCACCACCCTGGGGGCAGCGGAGGTGGGGCAGCTTTAGAACTACAGCTGCAGTTGCTTCTGGCCCCAGGCCCACCTGGTGGGAAGAATTAAGTAGCAGATCAGAGCAGGAGTGAAGAGCCTGCTGAAGATCTAAGTCCAGTCCAGGTTGGGGGTTCTTGGGGAAGGAGGAGTACTGCTGTGGCAGAGCTGGCACATCCCCCCAGGCTTGGAACATAGAACTCTTTAGTCTACAAGCAGTCATACCCTGCCGAAAAACTCAAGGGTCAAGTGAGTTGGCTGGGAACATGGCCAAGCAGCAAAAATGCACCCAGATTTAGTCTCAGACTCTGGAATCTTTCTTTGGTTACAAAGAAGTCCAAAACATACAGCCAGAAGAAGTCAACAAAGTCAAAGAGCCTACAAGGAAAGCCTCCAAGAAAAACATCAACTGGTCTCAGGCCATGGAAGAGCTCAAGAAGGATTTGGAAAAGCAAGTTAGAGAAGTAGAGGAAAAATTGGGAAGAGAAATGAGAAGGATGAGAGAAAACCATGAAAAACAAGTCAGTGACTTGCTAAAGGAGACCCAAAAATATGCTGAAGAAAACAGCACCTTAAAAAATAGACTAACTCAAATGTCAAAAGAGCTCCAAAAAGCCAATGAGGAGAAGAATACCTTGAAAGGCAGAATTAGCTAAATGGTAAAGGAGGTCCAAAAGACCACTGAAGAAAATACTACCTTAAAAATTAGCTTGGAGCAAGTGGAAGCTAGTGACTTGATGAGAAATCAAAATACTATAAAACAGAACCAAAGGAATGAAAAAATGGAAGACAATGTGAAATATCTCATTGGAAAAACCATTGACCTGGAAAATAGATCCAGGAGAGATAATTTAAAAATTATTGGACTACCATGATCAAAATAATAAAAATTATTGGACTACCATGATCAAGAGATATCAAAATATATCATGTCAAGAGATATCAGCTTTCAAGAAATTATGAAGGAGAACTGCTCTGATATTCTAGAGCCACACGGCAAAACAGAAATTGAAAGAATCTATAGATTGCCTCCTCAAATAGATCCCAAAAAGAAATCTCTTAGGAATATTTTTGCCAAATTCCAGAGCTCCCAGATCAAAGAGAAAATACTGCAAGCAGCCAGAAAGAAACAATGTGAGTATTGTGGAAACACAATCAGAATAACCCAAGATCTAGCTGCTTCTACATTAAGAGATTGAAGGGCTTGGAATATGATATTCTGGAGGTCAGTGCAGCTAGGATTAAAACCAACAATCACCTACCCAGCAAAACTGAGTATCATGCTCCAAGGCAAAATATGGATTTTCAATAGAGAACTTTCAAACTTTCTCAGTGAAAAGACCAGAGCTGAATAGAAAATTTGACTTTCAAAAAGAAGAATCAAGAGAAGCATGAAAACGTAATCAAGAAAAAGAGGAAGAAAAAGAAATTGCAAGGGACTTACTAAAGTTGAACTGTTTTGTTTACATTCCTACATGGAAAGATGATGTGTATGATTCATAAGACCTCAGTATTAGGGTAGCTGAAGGGAATATATATGTATATATATATATATATGTTTATGTATATATATGTATATGTCAGTGTGTATGTATATATGTATGTGTATATATATATAC
>JAQQSZ010004620.1:0-14102 GCA_028646595.1 Phalanger gymnotis | reverse complement strand
CCTTAGCTACAGCTGCCCAAAGTCTCCTCATCAACACCATCTCGAGAGCCCTGCACAAATGACTCTGTCCTCCCTTCTTATAGGGCTTCAGACATCATCAAACATCATCTGAATGAGCAGAATTTAGGCTGCTATGATTGGTTCTTGAGTTAGCCCCTCCCCTTAGGACCCTGAGAGGTTCATCCATATAGGTTAGGTTAACACCTAATAGGGCACGGCTCTGGAGTTAGCACCTCCTCTTAGCCAGCCCCACCTTGGGCCCCACCCCAGTCACCAATCCACACCCATATAGGTTCCACACCTAATAGGGGTTTGGGCCTGGGCCTTAGCACCTAGTAAGGCTCAATGAAATAAACTGAATTACTCAAAGCAAACAAAAGCCAAACTCTTCAAGGGCACTAAGTGCTAAGGAGCCCATTTTGCTTACCAACACACTATGATAGACCTTTGGAGAAAACAGAATGGGGATGAAAAGGAATATACCTTTTTCTCAGAGGTAAATGGCACATATTCAAAAATTGACCATGTACTAGGGCATAAAAACCTCACAAGCCAATGCAGAAAGACAGAAATAGTCAATTCATCCTTTTCAGATCATGATGCCATAAAAATTATTTGTAATAAAACATCATGGAAAGATCAACTAAAAATTAATTGGAAACAAATAATCTAATCCTAAAGAATGAGTGGGTCAAAGAACAAATTATAGAAACAATTAATAACTTCATTCAAGAGAATGACAATAATGACACAACATACTAAAACTTATGGGTTGCAGCAAAAGCAGTTCTTAGGGGAAGTTTTATATCTCTAAATGCTTACATGTATAAAATAGAGAAAGGAGATACATGAACTGGGCATACAAGTGAAAAATCTAGGAAAAGAACAAATTGAAAATCCTCAATTAAATACCAAATTAGAAATACTGAGAACTGAAGGAGAGATTAATAAAATTGAAATCAAGAAAACTATTGAACTGATAAATAAAACTAAGAGCTCGTTTTATGAAAAAAACAATAAAATTGGTAAACTTTTTGTCAATTTGATTAAAAAAAAGAAAGATAAAATGAAATTACCAGTATCAAAAATGAAAAGGGTGAATTCAATTCAAATGAAGAGGAAGTTAAAACAATAATTAGGAATTGTTTTGCCTGATTGTATGCCCATAAATTTGACAATCTTAGGGAAATAGTTGAATATCTACAAAAATATAAATTGCCCAGGTTAACAGAAGAGGAAATAAAATACCTAAATAATCCCATCTCAGAAAAAGAAATTGAGCAAGCTATCAATGAACTCCCTAGGAAAAAAATATCTAGGCCCAGATGATTTTGCATGTGAATTCTCTCAAACGTTTAAAGAACAATTAATTCCCATACTTTATAGACTATTTGGCAAAATAGGTGAAGTAGGAGTCCTACCAAATTCTTTTTATGATGCAGATATGGCACTAATACCTAAACCAAGAAGAGTCAAAACAGAGAAATAAAATTATAGACCAATTTCCCTAATCAATATTTATGCAAAAATTTAAAATAAAATATTAGCAAAAAGATTGTAGCAACTTATCACCAGAATAATACACTAGGACCAGGTAGAATTTATTCCAGGAGTGCAAGGCTGATTCAGTATTAGGAAAACTATCAGCATAATTGACCATATCAACAACAAAACTAGCAGAAACCACTTGATTATCTCAATAGATGCAGAAAAAAGCTTTTGACAAAATACAACACCATTCCTATTAAAAGCCCTAGAAAGTATAGGAATAAATGGAGTCTTCCTTATAATGATAAGTAGTAGATAAGAGTCTTCTTAAGTAGATAAGAATCTTCAGGATTCCTATGTATTACTAACAAAGCCCAGCATCAAGAGATAGAAAGAGAAATTCCATTTAAAGTTACTGTAGACACTATAAAATATTTGGGAGTCCACCTGCCAAGACAAACCCAGGTCCTATATGAACACAATTATGAAACACTTCTCACACAAATAAAGTCAAATCTAAATAAACAACATCAGTTGCTCATGGTTAGGTTGAGCTAATATAATATAAATGACAGTTTTACCTAAATTAATTTACTTATTCAGTGCCATACCAATGAAACTACCAAACATTATTTTACAGAGCTGGATAAAGTAATAACAAAATTCATTTGGGAGAACAAAATGTCCAGAATATCAAAGGAATTAAAGAAAAGAAATGCTAGGGAAGGTTGCCTAGCCATACTAGATATTAAACTGCATTATAAAACAACAGTCATCAAAACTACTTGGTACTGGCTAAGAAACAGAGTGCCAGAAAAGTGGAATAGGTTAGATAGAGAACATTACAAAATTCAAAATGGATAGTTTTGATTATGTTAAACTGAAAAGTCTTTGTACAAAAAAGCCACTGCAACGAAGATTAGGAGGGAAGCAGAAAATTGGGAGAAAATCGTTACAACCAATGTCTCTGACAAAGGCCTCATATATGAAATATACATGGAACTGAGCCAAATTTATAGGAATACAATTCCTCAATACAATACAAGTCATTCCTCAATTGAGAAATTGTCAAAAGATATGAACAGGCAGTTTTCAGAGGAAGAAATTAAAGATATCTATAGTCACATAAAAAATGTTTTAAAACACTATTGATTAGAGAAATGCAAATCGAAACAACTCTTAGGTACCGCATTTCTCCTGTCAGGTTGGCTAACATGACAAAACAGGAAAATGATAAATGCTGGAAAGGATGTGGGAAAATTGGAACATTGTTACACTGTTGGTGGAGTTGTAAACTGATCCAGCCATTCTGGAGAGCAATTTGCAAGTATACCCAAAGGGCTATAAAAATGTGCATACCTTTTGCCCTAGCAGTACCACTTCTAGGCTTGTATCCCAAAGAGATCACACAAGTGGGAAATGGACCTGTATGTACAAAAATATTTATAGCAGCTCTTTTTGTGGTGGCAAAATTGGAAATCAAGGAGATAGCGGTATTTGAGTGTAATGAAATACTATTGTGCTATAAGAAATGAGGAGCAGACAGACTTCATTATAACCTGGAAAAACCTATATGAATTGATGCTGAGGTAGGAGAGCAGAACCAGGAGATCATTTTACATGATTACAGATACTGTAAGGACTGACTTTGATAGACTTGCCTCCTCTCATCAATGCAAGGTTCAAAGACAGCTCCAAAAGACTCATGATGGAAAAAGCTATGCATATCCAGAGAAAGAATTGTGTATTCTGAATGCAGATTGAGGCAAACTATTTGCTTTCTCTTTTTCCCTTCTTTTTGGGTCTCATTTTTCTTTGTCATGATTCATTCCATTGGTTATAATTCTTCTTTACAACTGGACTATTATTTAAATAAGTTCAATGTAAAAGTATATGTAAAGCTTACATTGGATTACATGCCATCTTTGTGGGGGAGGCATGAGGAGTGGGAGGGTGAGAAAACTTGGAACCCAAAAAATTGTGGAACTGAGTGTTTTAAACCAAAAGTAAAAAAAATAAATTGACAATTTAAGAATAAAAAAATAAAAAAAATGTTTCTAAATCACTGACAGAGAAAGACAAATGAAAACAACTTCTAAGTTTGATCTCAAACTCATTAGACCAGCAAAGTTGGTTTAAAAACAACAACATCGGAAAATATGAAATGCTGCAGGGTCTGTGCCAAAATAGGTACATTCCTGCCTTTTTGGTGGAGTTGTGAATTGGTCCAGCCATTCTGAAAAACAATTTGAAACTATGCCCCAACCATCATTAAACTGTGTATACCTTTCAGCCCAGTGATGCTATTAGAGCTATATCTCAAAGAGATCACAGAAAAAGTAAATAAACCCATATGTACAAAATATTTATATTAACTATTTTTTGAGCTGGTGGAGATCAAATCGAGGAATTGCTCATTAATAGAGGAATGAATGTACTGATTTAAAAGACCTATGAAATTAAGAAGGATGAATGGAGCAGTGACTAACATTGTAAAGAAAAACAGCTTCGGATGCTTATAAATTCTTATGAACACAATGAACAAGCACAATTCCAGAGGACTCATAATGAAACATGTTATCCACTTTCTGACAGAGAAGCAATACGCTCAAGGTACAGGTTGAAATACGTATTTTGGACATAGAGTTCAACTGTTTTGCTTATTACATGTTTTTCCAACAAGATAAAAGTTGAGATTTTTATGAATTGAAAAAAATTAAATAAAAAAGTAGTTAGTTGAAAGTTAATGAAGATTCATGATCATATGCAATCATCTTTTTAAGTTCTAACGTGTGTATATATTTTTGTTGTTAAGTTGTTTCAGTTGTGTCTGATTCTTTGTGACCCCTTTTGGGGGTTTTCTTGGCAAAGATACTGGAGTGGTTTGCCATTTCCTTCTCCAATTCATTTTACAGATGAGTAACTAAGGCAAACAGGATTAAGTGACTTACTTGCTCTGGAGGGTCACACAGGCAATAGGGGTCTGAGGCTGTATTTGAACTCAGAAAAATGAGCATTCCTGACTCTAGGCCTAGAGCTCTATCCACTGCACCACCTAGCTGATACATGTTTATGTATGTATGTGTGTATATGCATGTATCCCATGTATGTATACACACATGCATATATGCATATATATACATATATATATATATATACACATGCTATTTTTTATTTTGGTATTTGTTGAGTGTTGAGTTGAAAATTTTTTAAAAAAATCTATTCAAGCTATAAGAGAAATGCTGCATGGTTATGTATTTAAACATCCAATAATACTATTGGATTTTTATATGAGTTTTCCAAATTATTGCCTCAGTGAAGAGTTTTGCTTTACCTGTGGTGGCCTTGTGTTTTTATTATGTTGTCCCTGACCTTTTCTTTCTGTTCTTTTGCCTGCATCAAACAGCATCCTAGTTATATCGTCATTCTTGTATTTCAATAGTTTCTCATACATTTAAATATGACAACTTTTAAGAAATTGAGGAAATTGGCCTTTAATCAATCAATCAACAAGCATTTTAAGTGCCTTTTGTGTTAGGCCTTGGGAAAACAAAAGCTGAAAGAAGAAAAGAGTCCCAGACCTTGAGTAGATTATATTCTACTGGAAGAAATAACATTTAGACAAAAAAAGAAATATCAATAAATATTTTAAGTGGAATTCACCATATGTCTCTAGAATCCCTCCTCATTCATAGGCTTCTCTGTTTCTGTTAAGGGCACAAGCAGTTTTCTAGTCATGCAAGTTTGCAACATCGGAGTCATCCTCAACCATTTACTCTTTTTCATCCTACATCTTCATCAGTTGTTGTCTTTTCATTTCTAACTCCTCAGCATCTGTATCACTCATCCTTTTCTCTCAGCTCATCCAGTGATCATACTAATTCAGGCCCTACTCATCTCTTAACTGGACATGCAGTTTCCTGAGTCTTCCCCCTGCCTCTATTCTTTTCCCTTCCAAATACATCTTCTAAAATGTTGATACAGTGATATTGCTATTCTACAAGTGTAATCACTTTACTCCCCTGTACATTATACTCTAGTGGCTCCTAATTACCTCCACCATAGCCTACCTCCAAACAAACTTTCTTGTCTTAGTATATTGTCCCACTGCCTTTGCTCTATGATCTAGTACTACTAGCTTTCCTGCTATTGCTTACAGATAACAATTTCTCTGCCTCCGCACTTTTCTTCATGCCAGGATGTACTTATTTCTCATGTCCTCCCTAGAATCCCTGCTTTCCTTCAGAGATTCATCAAGTTGCTATGTACTATGATTTCTGTGGAAAGACATGTGCCTGAATATAAACTTTCCATCTGGACCAGAAATAAGAAAAAATGGAAACTGATATTTTGTGACATTTGATGCCACCTGACATAATGATATATCATGCCACAAATGACTCGATGTGTCATTGACACTGTAAAATGCAGTCAATCATTGATATTACTGGTTTCTAAATGAGACACTAGAAATATTGATGGATCTGAGGTTCAGATTCATCTCAGGTTTTAGATTAAAAAATATCCAACTAAACCTAACTGTTAGCTCAGTCCCATTATATTTCAGATCGTCACAATTCATCAGACCTGTCAGGCACCATTGTGGTGTCTGTTCTGTATTAATGCACAGTGGAACTAACTGGGGGGAGCAAATAATGTTTGGTATCCTCTGACATTGGAACGAGCCTCCAAGACAGACCATATATTCTAGGAGAGAGTGGAAACACACACTGAAGATACAAGGAAACAATCCAGCTAGTAAGTCAGGAATCAGTTATCACATGGGATGATTACCATTACAACTCAAAGGACCTTACACTTGAAATATCTGAATAATGAAGTTATTTCAAAGCCCCTCCATTGCCATTACACACACACACACACACACACACACACACACACACGCACACACACACACATATACATACATATATGTGAAATAATGGCTAAAACAATAAATTTTAAGAAAAGTAAACAAATAATTTATTGAATTTATTGTGACACAATTTAAACTACATTTAAGCTAAACATATATTTTAGGACAAAATTCATAGGATTTTTCAAGAGAATCTGACTTTTGGGTAAATATAATACATTCACCATATTTTAAAAATGAGAAAACTTAGGTCCAGAATAATTTGCATAAAATCATTTAGGTAATGCCATACTATAATAGAAAAAACAACTACAGCAACATTGGTTCATGAGTCCAGAGGACTTAGATTTAAATCTCCAACTTTACTATTTCATATATGAGCCCTTGGAAATGGTACTTCTCTGCTCTGGGCATCAATATGTGTTATTTAAATGTACCTTGCGAACACCCTACTAGGTCCTGGGGATGATGCAATGTTTATATTAGACATGATTTCTACCTTCATAGATTTTATAGAGTAATAGGAAGATAGGACACAAATACAGCTAACTATGACATATGATAAGTGCATCAGGAAGCTGAAAAATAAAGTACTATGAAAGGTAAAAGCAGAAGGTCAATGTTGATTACAGAAATCAGATAAGGACTCATAGAGTAGATAGAATTTGAGTTTTACTTAAAGGATGGGTAGAAATTCAACAAGTAAAGATAGAGAAGGGGAAAATTTCAAGTTTAAGGAACAACTTAATCAAAATCAAGGAGGTGGGATTCACAGGGGATAGAAAGTAATTTAGCCTGACTGGATCATAGCCTGGTATAGAAGAGTGACATGAGAATAGTCTGGTAATAACTTTGAATGGATTATGTTGGGCCTTAAATGCCAGGTAAAGGAACTTTGAACTTTACTTAGTAGTCAAAAGGAGTCATTGAAGATGTTTCAGCAAAGAAGTGATCACCGAATCTAGTGATAAGCATTTTTTAAAATAAAGGTAGGAGAATGTAACCTGAAAAGTATAAGCTACTGAGCTTGAGCATAATTCTTTTAAAAAATGTTTTTGTCTTTAACATTCATTTAAAAAAATCTGAGTTTCGAATTCTCTTTTGTTCCCACTCATTGAGAAGAAAAGCAATGTATCAATTATGTGAAGTCATCAAAATGTATTTCCACATTAGTCATGTTGCAAAAAAGCAAGAAAAATAAAGTGAAAAAGTATACTTCTATATGCACTCAGAGTTCAACAGGTCTCCCTCTGGAGGTCGATAGCATTTTTAATTGTGAGTCATTTAGAATTGTCTTGGAATGTTGTCTTGACTAGAGTAGCTATGTCTTTCAGAGCTGAACATCATATAATATTATTATTACTGTGTACAGTGTTCTTCTCATTCTATGGAGTATAATTCTTTGCAAAACTATGGAAAGTATTACTAGAGAAATAGCAATGAATACACAACACTAGCAATGAATACAAAACACTAGAACAAATCATGCCAGATTTACTTTATTTCCTTTTCTGAAAGAACTCTTTTTAGCAAAACATCTAATAAGGATCTGTTTTGGAAATGAAGGAGAGACATGGAGTAGATGATATAATTAAAGCAATTTGGAACTGGATAAATGTCTGGAATGGGCTGAAAGAAAAATTACTGATAGTTCTATGACAAATTGAATGGAAGTCTCCTGTGGAGTACTGCTGGGGATGTATGCTTATGCCTGTAATGTTTAATATTTTTATGAATGATTTGGATTTAATAATACCAAATTTATAAAATTTACAAGTGACATAAATTTGGGAATGTAGCTAACATACTGGATGATAGAGTTAAAATACCAAAATATCTTATCAAACTAGAAAATTAGACTTAAATTGCCCAAGATGGAACTTACTATGGACAGTTGTAAAGTGTTACACTGAGGTTCAATGAATTAATTTCACAAGCACAAAGTGAGAGAAGTATGGACACATGCATACATACACATACACACACATGTATCTAGATACACACAATGTGGGAAATTGATTTTTTTCTTTTTTTAGATTAATTTATTTATTTTAGTTTTCAACATTCATTTCCACAAGATTTTGAGCTACAAATTTTCTCCCTATCTCTGCCCTCTCTCCCACCCCAAGATAGCATGTATTGTCATTACCCTTTTCCCCAGTCTACCCTGCCTTCTATCACCATGACCCCCTATTCCCTTCCCCCTTACTTTCTTGTAGGGCAAGATAGATTTCTATGCTCAGTTGATGGTAGACATTATTTCCAAGTTGCATGTAAAAATAATTTTTAACATTTGTTTGTAAAACTTTGAGTTCCAAATTCTCTCCCTTCCTCCCTCCTCACCTACCCTCATTAAGAAGGCAAACAATTCAATATAGGTTATACATGTGTCATCATGCAAAACACTTCCATAATAGTCATGTTGTAAAAGACTACATTTCCCTCCATCCTATTCCCCCATTTATTCTATTTTCTCCTTTGACCTTGTCCCTTTTCAAAAGTGTTTGCTTCTGACTATCACCTCCCCAATCTGCCCTCTTTTCTATCATCCCACCCCCTCTTATCCCCTTCCCTCCTACTTCCCTGTAGGTAATACATCAAATTGAGTGTGTATGTTATTCCCTCCTTAAGCCAAATACAACGGGAGTAAGGTTCACTCGTTCCCTTTCCCCCCTCTTCCTTTCCTTCATAACAACTTTTTTGCCTCCTTTATGTGAAATAATTTACCCCACTCTATCTCTCCCTTTCTCTTTCTTCCAATGTATTTCTCTCTCACTCATTAATTTTATTTTTTAGATATCATCCCTTCATATTCAACTCATCCTGTGTCATCTGTCTATATACATGTACATTCCCTTTAAGTACCTTAATATTGAGAAAGGTCTCATGAGTTACAAATATCATCTTTCCATGTAGAAATATAAATAGTTCAACTTTAATAAGTCCCTTATGATTTCTTTTTCCCGTTTACCTTTTCATGCTTCTCTTGATTCTAGTATTTGAAAGTCAAATTTTCTACTCAGCTTTGATCTTTTCATAAAGAATGCTTTAAAGTCCTCTATTTCATTTAAAGTGTATATTTTGCCCCAGAGTATTATACTCAGTTTTGCTGGGTAGGTGATTCTTGGTTTTAATCCTTGCTCCTTTGACCTCTGAAATATCACATTCCAAGTCCTTCAGTCCCTTAATGTAGAAGCTGCCAGGTCTTGTGTTATCCTGATTATGTTTCCACAATACTCAAATTGTTTCTTTTTTGGCTACTTGCAATATTTTCTCCTTGACCTGCGAACTCTGGAATTTGGCTACAGTATTTCTAGGAGTTTTCCTTTTGGAATCTTTTTCAAGAGGTAGATTATTTTGATTTCTATTTTCCCCTCTGGTTCTAGAATATAAGGGCAATTTTCCTTGATAATTTCTTGAAAGATGATGTCTAGGCTCTTTTTTTGATTATGGTTTTTACATAGTCCAATAATTTTTAAATTATCTCTCCTGGATCTATTTTCCAGGTCAGTGGTTTTTTCCAATGAGATATTTCACATTGCCTTCAATTTTTTTCATTCTTGTGGCTCTGTTTTATAATTTGTTGATTTCTCATAAAGTCACTAGCTTCCACTTGCTCCAATCTAATTTTGAAGGAATTATTTTCTTCAATGAGTTTTTGGACCTCCTTTTCCATTTGGCCAGTTTTTCTTTTCAAGGCATTCTTATCCTCATTGGTTTTTTGGAGCTTTTTCGCCATTTGAGGTAGTCAATTTTTCGAAGTATTTTCTTCAGAATTTTTTGGGGTCTCCTTTAGCAAGTCATTGATTGTTTTTCATGGTTTTCTTGCATCACTCTCATTTCTCTTCCCAATTTTGCCTCTACTTCTCTTACTTGCTCTTCCAAATCCTTTTTGAGATCTTCTATGGCCTGAGACCCATTCATGTTTTTTTCTTGGAGGCTTTTGATGTAGGATCTTTGACTTTGTTACTTTCTTCTGGTTGTATGTTTCAATCTTCTTCATTACCAAAGTAAGATTCTGTAGTTTGAGTTTTTTTACTCTGCCTGATCATTTTCTGCATCAGTTACTTGACTTTTGAGCTCTTTGTCAAGGTATGACTCTGCTTCCAGAGTGGAGAGTGCTCTGTCCGAAGCTGCGTGGGTTTTGTGCAGCTGTTTTTTGAACTACTTCTAGGCACGTGTAAATTTTCAGTTCTTCTGAAGTGGTATGATCCAAGGAGAGTTATTTACTCCTCTCCTGGCCTGTGCTGTGGTCTGTGAGTGGCCACAAGCACTCTTCTCTGCCTTGGAACTGTGAGAAAGATTTCCTCTCCACAGCCATCACAAGCTCTTCACACCAGCACTCCTCCTCATCCCAGGATTGCCACCCAGGCCTTCCACTCAGATTCAAGCAGGATAAAGCAAGAGAATCTTGCCTCAGCACCAGCAAAAAAGATCCCAGCAATGTGGCTTTAATCAGCCACTTGATGTCTCCACTGTCTGTGGGCCTGGAACTGTGGAAGCAGCCCTTGCTGCTGCTACTGCTGCTGCCGGAGCTGCCACTACCTCCACTGCCCCAGGGCTGGGGCCAGACTGTGCTCTTCCTTCACCCTGGTCCAACAACGTTTTCCCATTGACCTGCTAGGTTGTATTTGGCATTTGTGGGGTGAGAAGTCTGGAAACTGCCAGTGATTAAGTGCCCTCAGGCCTGCTCTGCCTGGTCTGCTAAGGCCAGGCATGGCCCACACTGGGTTGCCCTCCACTTCCAGCATGGTGAGACAGACCCTTCCCATTGACCTTCTAGCCTATTTTGGGCTGGAGACTTGTTTCACTTTGTCATTTTGTGGGTTCTGTAGCTCTATAATTTGTTTAGAGTCATTTTTTACAGGGATTTGGAGGGATTTCAGGGAGAGCTCATGTAAGTGCTTGCTTTTACTCCACCATCTTGCCTCTGGAATTTGTTTTTCTTGACTGAGATATTTGTTACAGGAAATTTATTTTTCTTTTTTTCTTTTTTCCTCTAATGTTAAAGTGATGGAAGGTAGAGAAAGTAAATTTCTTTTTATTAAAATAAAAATTTTAAATAGAGATGTGTGGGGCGCTACAAATATGGCATTCCATACAAAATTGAATGCGCTTTCAGATGAGTAACTATATGAGTAGTTTCACATAATTACTTTACTTTGCTCTACCAGAGTGGGGGTAATCTGTAAATGTTTGTAATGCAAAACTAACACACATCGATTAAACTTTTAAAAAGAAAAATATAGGGGGCAGAGTAGCCAAGATGGTGGCTGGAAAGCAGGGACTTGCCTAGTGGTCACCCCCAGGACCCTCAAAACACCAATAAAATTGGCTCTGAACAAACTCTAGAACGGAAGACCCCACAAAATAGCAGAGAGAAGCAGGGCTCCAGCCAAGGACAGCCTAGATGGTCCCTGGGGAAAGTCTATTACACACAGCTGGGAGCAGAGCTAAGCAGAGTCCAGCGTGAGCAACACCTGGACCAACCAGACCAGGAGCTGGGCAGGACAGGTCCTAGTGCCCTGAATCAGTGAGATGTGGCAGTTATCAGACTTCTGAACCCACAAACACCAAAGAAAACAGAGAAGATTAGTGGGAAAAGCTTCAGGGAAAGAGTGAAAGGAGTTTGCAGTTCGGCTACCACCCCTGGGGCAGTGGAGGTGGTGCAGCAATGAGGACAGAACTACAGCTGCAGTTGCTTGTGGCCCAGGCCCACCTGGTGGGAGGAATTAAGTGGAGGATCAGAGCAGGAGAGCAGAGCCTGCTTAAGATCTGAGTCACAGTCGGGGGTTGGCGGTTCTTGGGGGAGGAGTAGCACTGGCGTGGTAGACTTTGCTGTGTAGAAATAGCTCTGAAAACAACAGCACATCACCTCAAGCTTTGGACAAAGTACTCTCTACTCTACAAGCAGTCATACTCCCAGGAAAAACTCAAGGGTCAAGTAGTTGGCTGGGAACATGGCCAGGCAGCGAAAACAGCCTCAGATTCATCTTGGAATCTTTCTTTGGTGACAAAGAAGACCAAAACATACAGCCAGAAGAAGTCAACAAAGTCAAAGAGACTACATCAAAAACCTCCAAGAAAAACATGAACTGGTCTCAGGCCGTGGAAGAGCTCAAAAAGGATTTGTAAAAGCAAGTTAGAGAAGTAGAGGAAAAATTGGCAAGGGAAATGAGAATGATGCAAGAAAACCATGAAAAACAAGTCAATGACTTGCTAAAACAGACCCCAAAAAATTCTGAAAAAAATAATACCTTTAAAATAGACTAACTCAAATGGCAAAAGAGCTCCAAAAAGCCAATGAGGAGAAGAATGCCTTGAAAGGCAGAATTAGCCAAAAGGAAAAGGAGGTCCAAGACACCACTGAAGAAAATATTACCTTCAAAATTAGATTGGAGCAAGTGTAAGCTAGTGACTTTATAAGAAATCAAGATACTACAAAACAGAACCAAAGGAATAAAAAAAAGGAAGACAATGTGAAATATCTCATTAGAAAAACCACTGACCTGGAAAATAGATCCAGGAGAGATAATTTAAAAATTATTGGACTACGTGGAAGCCATGATCAAAACAAGAGCCTAGATATCATCTTTTAAGAAATTATCAAGGAGAACTGCCCTGATATTGTAGAGCCAGAGGGTAAAATAGAAATAGAAAGAATCCAACGATCACCTCCTGAAAAAGATCCCCAAAAGAAAACTCCTGGGAATGTTGTCTCCAAGTTCCAGAGCTCCCAGATCAAGGACAAAATACTGCAAGCAACCAGAAAGAAACAATTTGAGTATTGTGGAAACACCATCAGGATAACACAAGATGTAGCAGCTTCTACATTAAGGGATTGAAGGGCTAGGAATAGGATGTTCTGGAGGTCAATAGAGCTAGGATTAACACCAAGAATCACCTACCCAGAAAAACTGAGTATCATGCTCCAAGGCAAAATATTGATTTTCAATAAAATAGAGAACTTTCAAGCTTTTTCAGTGAAAAGACTAGAGCTGAATAGAAAATTTGACTTTCAAACACAAGAATAAAGAGAAGCATGAAAAGGTAATCAAGAAAGAGAAATCATAAGGGACTTACTAAAGTTGAACTGTTTTGTTTGCATTCCTACATGAAAAGATGATATGTATAATTCATGACACCTCAGTATTAGTAATACACACACACACACACACACACACATATATATATATATACATATATATGCATATATATATAGACAGAGGGCACAGCGTGAGTTGAATATGAAGGGATGATATCTAGAAAAGTAAAATCAAATTAAGGGATAAGAGAGGAATATATTGAGAGAAGGAGAAAGGGAGTGATAAAATGGAGTAAATTATCTCACATAAAAGTGGCAAGAAAAAGCAGTTCTTTTGGGAGGGAAGAGGGAGCAGGTGAGGAGGAATGAGTGAATCTTGTTCTCATCAGAATTGACCTGAGGAGGGAATAACATACACACTCAATTGGGTGTCTTACCCCACTGGGAAGAAGGAGGAAGGAGATAAAAAGAGGGGGATGATAGAAGGGAGGGCAGATGGAGGAGGAGGTAATCAAAAACAAACACTTTCAAAGAGGGACAGAGTCAAGGGAGAAAATTGGATAAAGGCAGGTAGGATAGGAAGGAGTAAAGTACAGTTAGTCTTTCACAACATGAGTATTGTGGAAAGGTTTTGCATAATGATATACAAGTGGCCTATGTTGAATTATTTGCCTTCTTAGGGAGGGTGGGTGG
>JAQQSZ010004619.1:0-14102 GCA_028646595.1 Phalanger gymnotis | reverse complement strand
TGTTGAATTGCTTGACTTCTTAGGGAGGGTGGATGGGAAGGGAAGAAGGGAGAGAATTTGGAACTCAAGGTTTTAAAAAAATAGATGTTCAAAAGTAAAAAAGTTTTTTTTTTCATGCAACTAGAAAATAAGATGCATAGTCAATGGGGCATAAAGATTTATCTTGCCCTACAAGAAAGGAAGGGAAAGGGGGATGGGAGGGGAATGGGGCGACGGAGGGGAGGGCAGACCGGGGAACAGGGCAACCAGAGTGTATGCCATCTTGGAGTGGGGGGGGGAGGAAATGGGGAGAAAATTTGTAATTCAAACGCCTGTGAAAATCAATGCTGAAAACCAAACTTGTCAAAAATAAATTAAAATTAAAAAAAAGAAAAGCTCAAGGATGTCTCTTTACAGTTTATCCAAAGAGAATATAACTCAGATCAAATGCAGTACCTAATGTTGGTTCCAGAGAGAACTGATGTTGGAATAGGCTTTGTTCATATTGTTAGAGAAGTAGAAGAAAAGTGCCAAGAGATACATACTCTGTCAATTACAGTCGCTCTATGAGGCATTTTTGCTTCCCTCAAAATTCCTGCTACCAAAGGGACTAAGGCTTATGGGTAACTTGAGCTTAGGAGCTCTGAGCTTCAGTGGGGTAAGCCATTTGGGAGTCCATACTGGGTCTGGCACCAAGATGGAGTCAGTGGGAGTGAAGAACCACCAGGCTGTGAAAGCCACTGTACTTCCAGCCTGGGTAAGATAGGGAGATCCAGTCTCAAAAACCAACAAACAAGATACAAGAAGAAAGGAAATACTGGAAGCGATCATGGTGGTAAAAACAAATTAGAAAGAGAGAGAAAATAGACTAAACAGGCCTCCATCTTACCAAGCTAAATCTTCCAATTAGTTCTGTAGCTTCTGGAGATGCTTAGGTTAATAATAGAATTTAATACATCATGTTCTCTATTTGAAGCAACATGGCAAAGTAAAGTAATGGATTTAGAGTCAGGGAGATCAAAGTTCAAACTTGCCTCTGATACTTACTGGCTTTGTAATCCTGGACAAGTCACTTAAACCTTTCTATGCCTCAGTTTGCACATCTGGATAACCTGGATGATCCCTTCTACCTCTAAATTCCATGATCCTTTATTTTCTACTTCCACATATTCCTTGAAATGTCATTACTTTAAAGTCAAATACAAGGAAAATGGGTGAGAGTATGGCTGTGATAATCCTTTGATAGAAACTGGACTCTCTTTTTCTGTGATCTATGTATGAGGTAAATTTTTACTTGGTAGTAGTTATTACCATTAACAGAAGTGGGAGAAGAACTATGATTTTATATCCAATTTTGGATTATTGCTAGTTCTTATTAATAAAAGTAAGAGATAACCAGGACTTTCCATTCAGTACAAAGAAGCTTGTGAGCTGACATGGGGCAAAATACTGAAACAGAAAGATGTTTCTTAAATTCTCTTCCTTCCATATATTTTCCCCTTTCTCCAAAAGTGAAATTCTCTAGCTATCCCTACACTGGAATTTTCTCTTCAATAGTGAAATCTCTCATGCTAGTTATGGTGACTTCTGCCTTCCCCCTAGGGATTTCTATTTTTCCCCAACCCTGACGTGGAAATAACAGCAGCCACATATATTATACATTTCTCCAGAATCATGTGCAAGAATCTTAGGCATTTGAATAACCACTACTGATGATTGCATGGCACACACCCTTCCTCCTCTCTCTTTGTTAAGGTGAAATAAAACATCCCGAGACTGGTCATCCAGGCAATTGGGCTTAATTTAAGAGAATCAAGGCTTGAAAATTATACAAGCTGAGTATAAAAGAGGAAGAATGAAAGCAAAAAAGGGAGTGGGGATGAGGCAAGAACATACATCAATGGATGAGATGTGAGAGACAATCAGGGAGTTACCATCTTTCAGTACCAAAAGGTTTGCTTTACCTTATAGCATTAAGAAACTTCTGCCAGAAGCTCCACAGAACAAATTACAGTGAAAAAGGGTTAGTCATAAAGATGCAAGATACAATAGCTTATAAAGAGGCTCTGAAAGCACCTTTGGAAAGTCCCAAGGCATCCCTGAAAGGCAAATTTGATACATGAAGTTAATGTTCTGCTGTGGTGAAGAAGACAATGCACTGTGGAGCTATTAGGGGTTATATGGCCTCAGTATACTTAATGAACATGAATGAAATTACTAGTTCTTTACAAGAGTTCCTGCTTTTTCACATAACCACAAGTAGTGAAGCACAGGAGAAAATATGATGTTTCAATTAGCACCTTTCTTCATCAGACAATCAATCATTAAGCATTTATTAAATGCCTACTATGTTCCAAATTACTGTGTTAAGCATAATTTGTATTTACCGTGTGTGTGTATATACATATACGCATATATAATATATATGTATGTGCATATATAGCTCACTAATGAGAGAGTTATGTAAATATATCCCATCTATATCTACTTTGTATGTATCATGTGTATATAAATACATACATGTTTCAACAATCCAGCTAGCAGCTGTTGTGGGAGTGAAAGACCAACACAAGTCCAACAACAAGAACACTGCCAAAGCCTGGGTTCTTTTGATCTGCTTCACTAAGGAAAGCAACGTTAAGGGGTTAACAAGTTTACTTTAATCCAGCATACAGACATCATTCACTTAGTTCAGGGGAAAAAGCCAGCACTCTGAACTTCAGAGCAAAATACAAAAAAAAATTACAAACATCGACAGACAGATCATGTCTGATTCAAATCCCAATACATAGTTACCAGAGTTTAACAAAGTCCCAACATCCAGGTTATGAGCTGGAGGACTCTTAGCTACAACTGCCCAGAGTCAGCGCACCACCACCACAAATGAAAGCCCTGAGCAAATGGCTCTGTCTTCTCTTCTTACACCATTTCAGATGTCATCAAACATCATCTGAATGACCAGAACTTAGGTTCTATGATTGGCTCTTGAGTTAGCACCTCCGCTTAGTACCCTGGGTACTTAGTACCCACATAGGTTTAGCACCTAATAGGGATTTGGGCCTGGGGCTTGGCACCTAGTAAGACTCAATGAAATACACTGAATTAATCAAAGGAAACAAAAGCCAAACTCTTCAAGGGCACTTGGTTGAAGAGTGCTAATAGCCCATTTTGTTTACCGACACAATACATTATCTATAAAACACTATATGTATAGATAATGTGTGTATGTTTACATGTGCATATTATATATATATGTGCATATATACATATGTATATGTTTATGTGTGTATAAAATCTCTTTTCTCTCTCATTAGTGAGCTCCTGGAAGAGTGGGACTATGTTGTTTTTGTCTTTGTATCTTCAGTGCTTAGCCATCCCCACTAACCGTCAATCAACTGCCACCTATTGGGAAGCCAAGAAGCCTCTTTGAAGCATCAGGATATCCTGGGGGAGAGACATGAAGCAACATGTGCTAGATGACTCAAATTACCACCATCACCTTGACTACCATCTCCTCTTATACCCTGGTGGATACAGCCCAGGAATGTGAACCCAAGAGCTTGGAAGTATTAGAGTTTCCCAGATCACCAGTCCAATTCCATCACTGAAGGGAGAAACACTGTGAGGGAGAGGGCCTCCTTCCTCATCATTAGCAACAGCTACCAGCCAGCAGCTGCCCATTGGTCAGCAGATAAGTGCAGAAACCTTGGGTCTGGCAGTACCCCCAGACTACTGTTCTTGCTTTCAGTCCAGCTCCCTCAGCCATTCCTGTGGACCAAGGGGCCAACAGCCCCAACAACTGCCAAACAGCTGCCATCCAAAGGATAGGAAAGCAAAACTAGCTGAAACAGCAAGGTCCCTGAGCAAGAGAGAAGAGGCAGTGTACGCTAGACAGATCAAACCACCACCACCTTGACCACATCCCCTCAGACCCTGATAGATACAGACAAGGACTCTGAACCTTTGGAGTAGCAATATATTCAGCCCAGTGAAAAATGGTTCAACATCAGAAATAGATATAATTTTATCAATGGAAGTAATATTAAAGAAAAGGCATTATATCAACTGCTTTGCTACTATGCCCTAAGGACCATGGTGCTTTTCTATGACTTGCAGCTGAAACCTTCGCTATATGTTGTCTTTCCATTAAAATGGAGAAGTTGGGGAATGAATATTTATTGATTAGCTACTACTATGTGCCAGGTATTGTGCTAAACCTTTATAAATATTATGTCATTTGATCCTCACATAACCCTGTGAGGTAGGTGCTATATCACATTAGAATGTGAGATCATTGAGAACAGGGACTTTCTTACTTTTCTATTTCTAATCCCAGCACTTAGCACAGTGCTTTGTACATAGTAATGCTTAGTAAATGGTTTTTTTTTCATTCATTCATTGAAATACTGCAGAGAGGTCAAAGAAGATTAGGATTGAAAAAGGTCATTGTATTTGGAAAGTAAGAGATCATTGCCGATGTGGTGAGTGAGGTAAAGAATCAATTAGGGAGGAGTAAAAGGATTATGTTGATGCAATGGGTCCAATTGAGCTCATATAACACATATTTGTAATGGACCTTGTTAACATGGTTGAATGATTTCTCCTATCTCTATTTAGCAACATATGAGTAAGAATGAAGGAGGTAGAGGTGGGCATAATCCCAGGTTTGAATTTCTCAAGGTATGACATGGCAACAGGACAGAGTAGAAAGAGATTGAAAAGTAGAGGATAGTGTACACTATGTACTGATTGAATAAGGAGACAAGGTTGGGAAGGAAGTAAAGCGTAGCAAAAGAAGGGATGATGGCTTGGTAAAGTATGGAGAACTACAGGGATGGAAAGTCGTGGTGAGAATGAAAAATACATTTAGTAGTAAGGCATAGTGAGAGATGGAATGATAGCATATTAGGATAGGAAAAAGGAATTTCAGAGTTCTTGAATGAAGAAGTAGAACACATTAAGATTATGGTATGACTAGGGATATGACCGTCTATCCCTGTGTTTGACTGAAATGGAGTAGAAGAGTTGAGTAGGTCATGAAAGCTAATGGGGGAATGAATACTTGGAAAATTAAAGTATTAGAAGGAACATTCATTTATGCCTAATGACTAGAGATTCACCATAAATTAACCCTCTCACCTACAAATGATTCATGAAACTTGAAAGACCATTCAATCACACAGTGTCTCATCCAATTACAAAGTTAATCAGAGATAATCAAACACATAACTAGCCACACATGTGCTCTGACATAGATGCACTCAAATAGCCTCATACACCAAACTCATTCATTACAGTCATATACATTTGCCTAAACAGGTCTTATAACCTTCTACCTAAGAAAACTCATGCATTTGTTAACACCTATGGTCCTATGCACAGAGTCACTGAAATGTACTCCTACACAGACACATACACACACACACACACACACACATTTGCAAAATCAATTCCATAGCAAAGTGCCTAAAGTTGTTTCTCCTTTAATAGATATATAACATATAATATAATTATATAATAATATAGAGCAATTATAGCTTATAGAGCAATTATAATAGCTTACAGAGCACTTTAAGGTGTACAAATCACTTTACATAGGTTATCTCATTTGAATCTCACAATCATCCTATAAAGTAGGTGCAATTATTATTTCTGTCTTAAACAATGAAGAAACTGAGTCTGGGAAAAGTTAAATGACTTGTCCAGGGTCACATAGCTAGTAGTTATCTGAGACAGAATCCAAACTCAGGTCTCCCTGATTCCAAAGCCAATAGTCTTATGCTCTGCATCACCTTGCTGACTCTCCATGAAGGAGAAAAGTTTTCATTAAGGGTAAATTGTTGCTTATTTTCCAGCACTTAGCAGAGTGCCTGTGACATGGAAGGTGCTTAATAAATGCCTGTTGACTTGCCTTAAGTGTTGCTAATTTAGTTCAAATGTAAATACCCACTTTTTCCTCCTATGTTTCAGAAATCTATTCTCTCGTTGAGAAGCATAGCTGCCTTAAGAACCCAGCGTAGGGGCAAAGACCTTTTGTTTTTCCACAGAAATGAAAAATCATTCAGTGGGGAACAATTATTCTCATTGCTTCCCATAGATTTCTATTATAATTTATAGAGTCTGAGAGCCTAAATTATTTGATTTGTATATGACTTCAAGTGAAAGAAGCTACATAATAGAGTATAAATAGTGGAAGACTACCCTTGGAGTAGAGACCCGAGTCCAAATACTGTTTCTGACACTTTCTAGTTATGTGACCATTGGCAAACTAACCTCTCTGGGTCTCAGTTTCCTCATCTATAAATTAAGGATAATAGTAGGACCTATTTTAACAAGGTTGGATTGGGGAATAAAACAACATTAAAAAATATTGCATTCAAGGCACTTGACTTGGGGTTCAGGATGCTAAGACAAACCAAATTGGTCTATGACAGGGCCTCCTAAGTTATGAAAGAGTCGGTATGATGCAGTGGAAGAAATAATGGTTTTGGAGTTTGTAGACCCAAGTTCAAATTCTGGTTCTGACACTTCCTTGTGAGTTTGGACAAGCCCCTTAACCTCACACTTTTCTCCTCTACAAAGAGATGGGGCGAGACTTAATCACCTCTTGAATCCCTCTCAATCTATGAACCCATGCTGCAAAAAATCCCATAAATTCTGGATTGTAATTGCAATAAGCCTTTTTATAATATGAATTAAAATATCTGATAGTTATGATTTTTATAAATGCAAAGGCTATCCTTTATTTTGTGAATTAATTGACATTGCTTATTAGGAAATGTACCTATAAACTCCTTAAGCAAAGGCCCTCCTTGTCTTTTCACAAAAGAACTTGCCTCATGATAATTTCCCTTGTTGTTTTTGTTGTTCAATTTTTTTCAGTCATATCCAACTCATCCTGACCCCATTTGGGGTTTTCTTGGCAAAAATACTGGAGTGGATTGCCATTTCCTTCTCTAGATCATTTTATAGATGAGGAAACTGAGGCAAACTGGGTTAAGTGACTTGCTCAGGGTCACACAGCTAGTAAATGTCTGGAGCCATATGTGAACTCACAAAGATGAGTCTTCCTTATTCCAGGCCTAGCACTTTATGCACTGAGCCACCTAACTGCCCTCACTTCCCTTAGGAGTGGTCAAGTTAGTTTAAAGATAAAGAATCCATTAAAGTATTGACTGTATGTGTACTTTCCTGCTTACCTATGCAATTTATTGCTTGTCACTGTTTTGCTTTATAACCCTAAATCATTGCATAGATATTTCCTTGTATCTAAAAAATTATGATTTCACAAAGGGTCTTAAATCTGCCATCCCATCTAGCTTATCACTGTCCCAGAGTCCCTGGGAACCCAGAAACCTGAAACATCATTGACATGTATCAGAAATGGGACCACTTATATTTAAAAAGGGAAATCTGGCTCATCTTATTTGGAATGCTGCATGAGCCATCTGGGGAACTAGTTGCCACCTGCCTTGGGCTGATCTGAAACCACAGACCTCTGTCTTCCTGGAGAGATGGAAGAAATCCAAAACGAAATGTGGAGAACAACATTACCCCCTCTCCACCCTCTTCTGATTTTACCTGCCTCTAAGGGTTCCCCAAGGTTCTATCATAGACCGTCTTCACTCTATATACCCTCTCTTGGTAACCTCATCATAGATCGAGTAATTCATTATCTTTATGGAGATAACTCAAAGAGAGCTCCAGTCTCTCCCCTAAGCTTCAGTCTCATATCACCAATCATCTGCTAGAATTTTCAGAGTGGATGTCCCAGAAATATCTGAAGCTCAACATGCCCAACAAAACTGACCTCATCTTTCCCTCCAAACTTTCCCTTCTTCCAAACTTCTCCATTTTTTCGAAAGCACCACCATTTCATGTTTGTAACCTCAGCCTTATATTTGGACTCCTCACTCCCTCACTTCCCAGATCCAATCAGTTGGTAAATCTTAAGCCAGCTCTACTTCCACAATGTATCTCACATGGACTCCTTTTTCTCTATCCTCAGCTACCACCTTAGTTCAGGACCATGATCAGCTCTCACCTACTGCAACAACGTCCCAATTGTTCTACCTGCCTTGAGTCTTTACCACTCCGTGTTCATCCTATACACTGCTGACAAAGGAATTTTTCTTAAGCACAGATGTGACCATGCCACTCCCCTACTTAACTCCAGTAGCTCCCCATTGTTTCTAGGATGAAATATAAATCTATTTTGAAACCTTTCACAACCTGTCCCCGACTTCTATTTCCAGCCTGACTACACATTACCATCTCACCTCTCCTTGAGGCAGCTAAGTGGCGTAATATATAAAGTGTTGGGTATGGAATCAGGAAGACCTGAGGTCAAATTCAGCCACAAATGCTGACTACCTGTGTGACTCTGGGCAAGTCGTTTAACCTTTTTGTCTCAGTTACCTCCACCACAACAAGGAGATAATAACAGCACCTACTTCAGAGGGCTGTTGTGAGGACTGAAAGAGACAGTATTTGTAAAAGTGCTTAGCACAGTACCTGGCATGTACTAAGAACTAACAGGTTTTTTTTTCTTTTCCTTCCCTCTCTCCCCTTTCCCTTTCCTACATGCTGAGATCCTAGCTAAAAATGGCTTTCTCTTTGTTCCACAAACACACAACACACTATCTCCTTTCTCATTGCTTTTGTGATGTCCATTTCCCATAACTGGACTACACTCCTTCCTTAGCTCTGCTTCATGGAATCCATCTCTTCCTTCAAGACATACTTCACACACCATCTCCTGCAGCAAGTCTTGCTTGACCCCTCCCCCCAACTGCTATTTCCCTCCCTCCCACCTTGCATTACCTGTTTTGTATTTTTTTTATATTTATTCTGAACATATGTGTTGCCTCCCCTGAGAGAATGTAAGCTCCTTTAGATCAGGGACACATTTCCTTCCTTGTATTTTTTTCCCCCTGAGCAAAACACAGTGCCTTGGACATAGTAAGTACTAAATAATGCTCATTGATTTTATGACTGAAGGCTATAAAGAATATTGTTCAAGAAAACTCATTAAGTATATATAAGTTCTGTGCCTGCAGTACTCTTTTCTGTAAGGGTAGATTTTTGGGGCAGCTAAGAGGAATAGTGGATAGAGTGACCAGCCTGGAGCTACAAAGACTCATCTTTGTGAGTTTAAATCTGGCCTCAGGTACTGACTAGCTTTGTGACCCTGGGTAATTCACTTAGCTTTGTTTGCCTTGGTTCCAAATTTGTAAAATGAGCTGGAGAAGGAAATGGCAAATGACTGTAGTATCTTTTCCAATAAAACCCCAAATGGGGTCATAAAGAGTTGGACATGACTAAAAAATGATTAAACAACAACAAAGGTAGCTTACTACGAATTCACTCCTTTCTAGAATAATTACTGTTCGAGGTGGGAAATAATGTGGAGAGAAGAATTTGAACAAGGATGGACCCCAAAATAAGGTTAATTCAATTAGTACAAGGAGAACATTAAACTGATTGCCACCAGGAGTAACAACAATTCTGTGGTAACCTGCCACCCAGCGAGGAAAAGATAAGCCATTTTTGATAGACAGTTATTAAATACTACTATGTTCTAGATGCTGTTCTAAACAAGAGTAACAGGAATGCTTCCACTTGACTTTTGGTTGGAATTTTTATCTTTGTGGCTCACATACATAGTCGCTACTATATACTCTCTTCAAAGATGGGTTATAAATAAGAATGGATATCTTGGATACAATTCTTAGTAAATGGTAAGAATCAAAAGGAAAACATACGTGGGAGCCCAATAGTCACACCTAGACTATGGAAAGATGATGGCTAGTGATCTCAAGTTCCAGAAAGCCCCCTGCTGTAGTTATAAGCAGGTTTTTATTTTAGAAGCTATTTCTGGTAAAAGATGTCATCTTTTCTTAGCAGAAAGAATCTATTTGCCATATAACTAAGTATATCACAGAAAGCCAAGTTAGTGACCCTTAGTGGCATGGGATGCCAAGTGACAGAAACTTTGTGTTCACCTTAAAACAGGTCCACTTAGGCCTCACGAGTTCAGAGACCCTTTGGACTAAGAGTACCTATAGGGGTTAAAATATTCTCTTTGCTCTGACAGTTCCTCTTAACACATTGAGAACACAGTGTCCTTGAAGACTCCAGGGAGAGAAGCTGAAAACCACTGCCAATCAAAAGAATAAGGAACAGGGCACTTGTTGGCCAGAGAGCAATAGCCTAGGTTTGTGAAGAAAGTATTCTAGTGCTTAAAATTTAGGGCAGTTTTTAGCATTTGCCACAGCTTGGGTTTAGGGTGGAAGACTTAAAACTTTAATGCCCTAGGTATCCTTAATGTTATCCCTACTATTCTTTCCAACCAGCAGAGGTCCCAGGTGGTTTGGAGAGCGCGGTGCCACTGTAGTTCCTCATCATTAGCCTCTCATTTTGGGTCTCCACCAGGGTAAGGCAGAGGCTCGTGGTATCAGAGGAGCTCATAGGGGCTACAACACTATGAGTGGCTTGCCAGCATTGACTTTTCATATAGAAAAGTTCCTCATATTTGACACATGCAAATGACATTTCAGATTTTTAGTTCCTAAGGGCTTGGATTGAGAGATGTAATAAGCATCTGTGAAATAATAATGTCCAGAATCAGGGAAAGATATTTTCAGTAATTTAGGACAATGTCTCTAGAGTTTTTGATCACACATCCACTAGTGGAAAAAAATCTGAGCACTTCCCTCCAATAAGTATATATTATTAACTTATTTATAAATAACATGCATATGTACATATACACCAAGCTTATGTAAAAATAGAAACAAAAATGATGAGATAAAGATGAAATAATATTTTTTGCTAGAATCAACAGGGAGTCATCACTAGAACTTACTGAATAAAGGAGGGAATGGCATGGTCAGATTTTCACTTTAAGAAAATGACTTTCGAGAAGACCCAAGTTCAAATTCGGCCGCAGATACTTACTAGCTATGTGACCCTGGGCAAGTCACTTAACCCTGATTGCCTCAAAAAAAAGTAAAGAAAAGAAAATTACTTTGTCAGTTGTGTCAAGGAGATGGATATGAGAGACGTAACCAAGGTAGAAATAAAATTTGATAACTCAATGCATGTGTGGGGTAAAGTAAAGTGAAAGGTAAAAGATAACACCAAGGGGCAGCTAGGTGGTGCAGTGAGTAGAGCACTGGCCCTGGAATCAGGAGGACCTGAGTTCAAATCCAGCCTCAGACATGTGACACATGTACTAGCTGTGTGACCTTGGGCAAGTCACTTAACCCCAATTGCCATGCCAAAAACCAAAAAAAAAAAAAGATAACACCAAGTTGAGAAATCTGGAAGAAATAGAAATATTTAGAAGAGGGGTGTGTTTAGGGGGGAAAAATAATATAAACACAAACCAATCATGTCTGCTTCTCCTGTGCTACTCACTCTTACCAATTAAAAAAAAAGAAAAGTGAGAGGGGAGCTTACTTGATTGATTTCACAGGGTCACAAAGCTTATCTCTAAGAGGTACCTGATATAGGCATGAGGTAATGGAGGGGGAGAGGAGAAAAAGCATGTACTCTGGTTGGGTTGAGTGGTTCTGGGAAACTTTACCCACACTGTTGCTTTCTGAATTTGAGTTGGGATAGGTTATAACTACCCTGGAGAGCAGATACATTGTACTGCCCAGGTAGGCCAGAGAGTAGAAGGGATGGACTGGGGAATATTTAAAGAGTGGCATAGCTGTGTTGGAGACAGTCCCCACACTTGGCTACGGGAAGAGAAGGATGGAATGCAACCCTTCTTTCTACCCTTCCACTGGCTGATAATATCCTCATTTGGGCATCAAGCTCTAGAGTTTTTTCCACAGACCCACTTGAAGACCACTGGTTTAGAAATATGAAGCTAAATAATGATAAGCAACAAATTGCATAGGTAAGCAGTAATATAAACAATCAGGATCCTAATGGAGCTTTCTTTATCTTTAAATAACCACCACTGCCAAGGGAAATAGCCTTGAGAAAAGGCAATAAGAGGGATAAAAATCATATTACCAATAAAAAAATTAACAAGGGAAAATCACAACAAAGATATCAAAATTATTACTAAAGACAAGAACATTTAAGGAGTTTATAGCTTTCCCTTAATACATTTTCCAGAAAAGGTTGTCAATTCATTCACAAAAGAAAAGCTAGCACTGGTATTTATAAAACTTCTGAGTAACAAACATATCCTTATATGCCTTATAAAAACTAGTATAACAACTAGGAACCAGGCATAATGGAATATATTGTGGCAGTTACTGTTTAGTTGGCCTTGCCAAACAGTCCCTACTCTTAAGGAAAATACATCTTGCTAAAGGAGGCTGTGCTGCTGATGGTAGTGAAATATGCATATACATAAATAAGGGTAAAAGAAAGAAAAATAAAGAGGGAGAGACAGCACTAATAAATGGGAAAATAGGAAAGATTTCACAGGGAAAGGGACCCCTGAGCTGACTCTTAAAGAAAAACTAGGATTCTGAGAGGCAGAAAATAAGGAAAGAATGCATTCCAAGACTAGGGGGAAGTGTGCACCAATGC
This sequence comes from Phalanger gymnotis, assembly GCA_028646595.1. Taxonomy (NCBI): domain Eukaryota; kingdom Metazoa; phylum Chordata; class Mammalia; order Diprotodontia; family Phalangeridae; genus Phalanger; species Phalanger gymnotis. The sequence goes on along the minus strand of JAQQSZ010004619.1, from coordinate 1,565 downwards.
AAAGAAGCAGGAGTAGACAGTCAAGTCTGGGGAATGGCCAGGTATCCATTCTGGTTGGAGTGCAAAGTTTATGAAGTGGAATAGTATGAAATAATGTTAGAATTATAGGCCAGTAGGAACCAGATCGTGGAGAGAGGATCTTAAATGCCAGGCTGAGGAGTTGGACTTTTATTCTTCCTAGGCAACAAGGACTTATGAGACTTTGAGCAGAGGAATACCATGCTCAGACTTGTGAATTCAGGAAGTCATTTTTGGTAGTTGCATGGAGGATGGAAGTGATTGGAAACCAATTAGAGACTGGACAGATTGGAAACCAATTAGACGACTATTATATTGCTCAGGCAAGAAATGATTGGGTTCAAAACTAGGGTAAACAGCCACATGAATACAGAGAAAAGGACAGGAATAAAAATTTTGTAGTGACATTATCAATATTGTTTGGATATGAGGATAAGATGAGAGAAGGAAAGGAGTGAAGGATGACTCTGGAGCTATAAAGTGGATGACAAGAAGACAGTAATGCCCCAACTGGAAATAGGGAAATTTGGAAGGGACCATGAATTCTAGTCATCTGGCCCAAATGAACTATGTCCATGGGTCCTGGAACAAGAGGCAGATATGATTCCTGAGCCATTGTCAGTGATAATTGAAACATTGTGGAAAATAGGAGAGGTACCATAAGATTGGAGAAGGGCAAATACTCTGATTTTCAAAAATGAGGGAAGAGAAGATGGCGGCTGGAAAGCAGGGACTAGCATGAGCTCCCCGCCCAGGACCCTCCAAAAACCTATAAAAATGGCTCTGAACCAATTCTAGACCTGCAGAACGAACAAAATAGCAGAGGGAAGCAGGGCTCCAGCTCAGGACAGTCTGGATGGTTGCTGGTGAGGTTTTTTGCTCATGGAGCTGGGAGCTGAGCAGAGCCGAGCAGAGCCCAGCATGGGCCACATGGACCAACCAGACCAGCAGCAGGGCGGAGCAGGCCCTAGCACCCTGAATCAGTGAGCTGTGGCAGTTGCCAGACTTCTCAAACCACAAACACCAAAAACAACAGAGAAGAACTGTAGAACCCACAAAATAGTGGAGGGAAGCAGGGTTCTAGCCCAGGACAGCTTGGATGGTCTCTGGGTAAGGTCTATCCTGCATGGAGCTGGGAGCTGAGCAGAGCAGAGCAGAGCCCAATGTGAGCAGCACAGACTAACCAGACCAGGAGCAGGATGGAGCATGCCCTAGTGCCCTGAATCAGTGAGCTGCAGCAGTTACCAGACTTCTCAACCCACAAACACCAAATACAACAGAGAAGGTTAGTGGGAAAGGCTGCTGTGGACAGGGTGATAGAGTTTGCAGTTCAGCCACCACCCTGGGGGCAGCAGAGGTGGGGCAACTACAGAACTACAGCTGCAGTTGCTTCCAGCCCCAGGCCCACCTAGTGGGAGGAATTAAGTGGCAGATCAGAACAGGAGTGAAGAGCCTGCTGAAGCTCTAAGTCCAGTCCTGGTTGGGGGTTCTTGGGGAAGGAGGAGTGCTGGTGTGGCAGAGCTGGCGCATCCCCCCGAGCATGGAAC
>JAQQSZ010004618.1:0-14102 GCA_028646595.1 Phalanger gymnotis | reverse complement strand
GTGGGACAGACCTTACCCAGAGACCATCCAGGCTGTCCTGGGCTGGAACCCTGCTTCCCTCTGCCACTTTGTGGGTTCTGAAGCTCAAGAATTGGTTCAGAGCCATTTTTTATAGGTTTTTGGAGGGACTTGGTGGGGAGCTCATGCCAGTCACTGTTTCCCAGCTGCCATCTTGGCTCCGCCCCCCGAGAAAGGCAATTTCTGTTCTTGTGAGACTGAATCCTAATAGAGGCAACCTGAGGAATCAGGAAAAGTATAGGATAGGCATTATTTAACACTAGAAAAATGTGCCTACAATGTACTAGACACTATGATAAGTTATGGGGATATTGTGGGAAACACACACAGACACACACACACACACACACACACATAAACACTACAGTCAATACTCACCTTTCACAGGGGTAACATTCCTAGAAAATGGTATGAAAGTAAAAATTGCAGATATTGATTCATTGAACCTATGGGACATAGAGGGTTAGGCTTCTGCAACCACCAAAAACTGTTATCTTTCACTAGAAATTGCTGAAAATAGATTTTTCTCCATATAACTCTTTATAACAAAACATTATTTCCAATAATATGCACTTTTCCTAAAACAGTAACCATAAAATAACCCATAAAATGAAGCACACAAAGTAAAATTGGTAACATGCAAAACATCTTTTCTCCCTAGTAATTCCCTAAAATTCTGTGGCCTTTTGTACTAACACCAGCATGTGGTAAAGACAAGACCTGATCTCAGTTCATCCTGACTCCAGGAGTAGCTCACCATTCACCATGATATAGCAGCCTCTCTTACAAAACAAATACAAGATAATTTGTGGGGAATGAAAGTCTGTGCAGAGGTGTTGTGTGTAAGGAGCAAGAAGAAGGCTACATCAGCTAGAACATAGGGTATATGAAAGGGAGTAATGCATAACCAGGTTGGAAAGGTGTGTTGGAGCCAGGTGGCCCAACAATTGAGTTTGCATTTGATACTAGAGGGTATCAATCAAATATATTGATACTTTATTGAAATAAAGACTATTTCTTTTTTTTTTGCCTTTGCATCCTCAGCATGTAGTATGGTACCTGGCACACAGAAGTGCTTAATAAATGCTTGCTGATTAATCAGTTAGTTCTATACTTTAGGAATATCATTGTTTGCAATTCTGTGAGGAAAGGATTGAAGGGGAGAGCTTTAGGACAGGGAACCCAAATTGTAGGATACTGTAAGAGTTCAAACCTGATCTGTGAGTCTTGACTGTAGATGCCAGTCATCTAATTCCTGAATTTTACTTTAAAAATCCTAGAGTAACTTTTCATAAGTAGCGATAATGTTTAATATAGTCAGATTATCTGGAAGAAGAACCTCATTTGAATAATTTACATCCTACATTCATAAAAATCAATTAAGAATCAGTTTGACAAAATATTTATACAAGCCAACTCAGAATCCAATTTTTTTCTTATTTTTTTTTTCCCTGGGATAGCTTTGAGACTTCTAGGCTTCTAAACACCCAATCAGAAGTGACAACTTTAGACAAATATATGAATAATCTTTTAAAAATGTCAAAACACCACAGCCTTATGAATACATATTCTAAATTTACATCCTAACTGAATAGAGCCACAGTACAGTCCTAAGTAAGTATCAAGGATATTTTTGGCAAAGGAGGTTGTGCTTTCAACCAAGTAAACGCTAACATTTAATTGGTTGAAATAATATGAATCTTTATTAAAACTACATGTAACCAGGCATTCAGACTGCCCTGTGGATTGGAGTAAAGATCTAAGAGGGAATCCTGGGAGCCACAGTTCTGAAAGAACAACATTCTCTCTCAGACCTGGAAGGGACTGAACTAGACCATGAGCAGGTCTGAAACCTGCACGGTAGAGTTCTACCAGACTGGAAGCTTTGTAATCTGTGAGAGAGCAGTCTGAGTCAAACAAGCAGGCTGACTACAGGAGACTCTGGCCAAAGCAGGAACTGGGGCAGCAGCATGCAGTTGGGTCTTGTGGGCAAATTGTAGGTGTGTTTTGAGCCTGGGAACTAAGCCTAGCGGGCAGGTCTCAGAGTGTTTCTCCACTTTATTGAATGAAGACCTTGGACTAAGCCTGGAGGGTGCAATCATCCCTTTAAGAACCAAGGAAAAGTTCTGAAAGGTTCTACATTCTCCAAATCATCCTTTCCAATTTTATATGATTTGTAAGCTATTCTTTTATCCTGACTGTGACTTCCTTTGTCATAAAATCCATGATTGCTCATGGCCACTGTATGCTGCATCTGTCTCTGTAAACAGATATATATAGATATTGATATCAACATATTGATATCAATAGGTAGTTATATATAGAATTATATCAATATATCAGTATAGACATAGTTATACAAAGACAGAGAAAGATGGAGAGAGAAAGACAATATGCAGTGGTTACATGTGCTCATATATATTTATTCTGTTCAGGAAAGGGGAAAATCAGGCGATAGTAGTATCTAACCTGAATTTTGTCATTGTTCAGTCATTTTTCAGCCGTGTCCAACTCTTTGTGACCCCATTTGGGGTTTTCTTGGCAAAGATACTGGAGTGGTCTGCCATTGCCTCCTCCAGCTCATTTTACAATTGAGGAAACTGAGGCAAATAGGTGTAAGTGATTTGTCCAGGGTTACAGTAAGTGTCTGAGGCCAGGTTTGAACTTGGGAAGATGAGTCTTCCTGACTCCAGGCCTGGTACTGTAGCACTGCATCGTCTAGCTGCCCATCTAAGCTAAATACCTAGAAGTTAAATAGGAAAGAAGTTTACACCTAAGTCTACAGTCTAAGTCTAAGTTTACACCTTAGGAAATCATATTTGCTTGGACGCTCTGAGCTGTTAGGATATTACTAATAGTTTTCAACTATACTTTCTCTAACATAACAGAAAATGGAATCCACATGGGCCAGTCGGCCATTTTTTGGTCTTTAGTTAAAACCTAGTGAGTCAATATTACACTCAGTCATGTCACTTTGATAACAGCACCTCAGATAATTCTCCCAGTTCTGAGCTGAGAAGAGTGAAGAAAGGGATTAGGACCTAGGAAAGCTATTCCCCAGGGCCTCCCAATGGGAAGAGAAAGGCTTAGTTTGGGATGAATCTGTTTGTTTCATTTTCTGTTGATAAAAATAACAAATGTTCGGCTAAATTTTGCCTTCACAAATACCTTCCGGTTTCATTTGCTTATTTTAATTTTAGTGTTTCAAAGATTTGTGATCTTATTCACATGGGTATGATCTCCAACGGCACTGATAGTGCCCCCATGTTTTGACAGATCAACTCATTAATCTGTAATCAAAAAATTCTCACCACCCTGTGAGGACCAATCCATGGACAAGCACTTGCAAATTGAGCTTGACTGTTTTATCTTGTTTGGTGTCTTTTGTTTTTCAATAACACACAAGTCTTCCTATCCCCAGGCTAATTTTCTAAGTGTTTCCACCTTGGAGGAATCTAGTGAAGCTTGCACTCAGCTTCTTCAAGTCCTCAGAATAAGATTTGGAGAAAGAAAAACAGAGCATGTATCCCAATTTGGCCAGAGTTGACATCATAGTCCCTATGAGCACCTGCAGCTATGCATTCTCAGTGAACTGAGTAGAAATACGTTAAAAGTGTTTACTCTGACAGGCAACCCCATGCATGAAGCGTACACTACGGTAATGCAGCATTGGACCAGCAAAAGAGCATTCATTGGCTCTAAAGGCAAAAAGTTCAAACTCTGCCTCTGACATTTACTGTCTGTGTGACCTTCTCACTTTGACTAGGTGACTTTTTTGCTTTAAGTCACTTTGTCTCTCTAGATCTCAGTTATTTATCTGTAAAAAGAGCCAAACATCCTCTGAAGTGCTTTCCATGCCTAGATCTATGACTCCATGATCCGTGAGTTGTTAAAATCAGTGTTTCCCCTTCCCCACCTTTCTTAGAAATGAAGGCACTTTGGTGGAGCATATCTACCTGCAAAGAAAAGCCCACCAGGAGCTGCAGAAATCCAGAACACAACTAGTGATAGCAGGGCAAAGTGGATGAAATGGCCCATGTTCGGATCCTTGCCTCTAATACCAACTGCATGACTGAGTCAGGTGAGTAACCTTCTCACCTATAAAATGAGAGGACTGGACTTAATAGCCTCTAAGATGCCTTCCAACTCCCAGGTGACAACCCTCCATTGATGCAGGTTAGCACTTTCCCTGCAACTGAGTCTTGGAGAATTGCCTAAAGGGTATGTGACTTTCTCAGGGTCACACAGCCCGTATGGTCAGAGAAAAGACTCAAACCCAAGTCCCCTTGACTTCAAGGCCAGCTCTCTATCCACTACTCCATACCTCCTTTTTAAATATAAAATATTTAGAAAAGAGTGTCATTCTTGAAAGACCATAAGAGCTTTTCATTTCTTTGATTGGAAATCAGTTCTTTTGCGTCAATTGACTTAATTTTGGTTATTCCTTCCAGGTAAAGTAGATTTTATACTCTTCACCTTCATTCATTCACATTCATTCAACTTAACTTTACAAATGGATTTAGTCTACAATACCCCATAGAAACCTCTACACGCTGGAAGTGTACTCCAGCCCTGGCCTTCACACATTGAAAGTGCTTCTGCCATCTCCCCTCCTTCAGATTGGCAGGTTCCTCCCATATGGATAGGATGTCAAAGTGAATTTCAAGATATATGCCCATAGGCAAGCCACTTATGTTCTGGATTTCTGCAGCTCCTGGTGGGCTTTTCTTTGTATGTAGATATGCTCCACCAAAGTACCTTCATTTCTAAGAATGTCCTCACATTTAAGAAGGATGCTCAGGCCAACTGCGTCTTCTTTCTGCTCCCAGCTATACTTTTGACTTTGTTCCTGAACTTGCTCTAAAATGCACCTATGCCAGTTACCTCTGTCTTCAACTCTCCGGTTGCTTTTTCTGTGTTGTTTTCCCCATTAGAATGTAGACTCCTTGAGGGCAAGGACTGTCTTTCTTCCTGCTTGTATTTGTATTCCCAGCGCTTAGCAACACGACTGGCACATAGCAAGCCTGTAAGAAATGCTTGTTGACTTAATTCTTCCTCTTCCTCTGCTCAGAGCATGTGTCCTGTTTCTTGCTTTGGGAGCAGACCTTTCAAGTACAGTAGCTACTGAGAACACTGAGAGGAGAAAAAAATTCTAAAAGGTAATTGCAGCACCAGTAGCATTTTAATTAGAAAACTGTCTAAGGCTAGGTCATACGATGTGACTGTGCGTGTATTCAATGTGGCCCAGTCGCATAAGCTCCCTGAGGGCAGTAACTGCTACCTTTGGGGGAGAGCACCCAACACAGTGACTGCACATAGTAGGTATTTCATGAAGGTTTCATTAAATTCACAACATCTTAGATCTAGAATTAGAAGGGGTTGGAGGTCATATAGTTCCACGCCCTCATTTCGCTGGCAAGGAAACTGAGTCTTAAAGAGATTAAGTGACTTGCCTAAGGGCATACATTGTGAAATTCAATTTGACCTTCTATCATCTGAATGGGACCTTCAGAAAAAGCCTACTGGAGATCATTATTTCAAAAGGATTTTTTTTAAATGGACTAGGGAGAAGCCATTTTATCTGGAAGTGGATTAACAGCGTTCATAAGCAAAGAATGCCATTAGTTGTATTTTTCACAACAGATTTGGCCTGAGGGGAACAAGCCAGCAGAATGAAAACAGAAAGGTAAGCAATACAAGATTCCTCTTTTGCCTTTTTCTGTGATTCTGATTATCTCTAGCTAGTCAGGCCTACAGATAATCAAGGAAAGATGATTTTAGCTTCGGGATACAATTCTTCATCTACTGTTGATCTGAAACATACAGATGCCCTGAGTTCAAGAAATAAATATTTTTAATTAAATACTAACTGTGAAATAGTAAATATGACCTGTGGTAGCAGTATTTTGCTAAATAAAAGAATACTACTACATATAAGGAAACCACCAAACTAACAGGCACATCTTTTGTTTCTAGAATTGGGAAAGCATACTTTGCTGATAGCCATCAAGCGTGACCTTAATTTGTCTTGTTGAATTGCAGTGATCACAATAGTACCCCTACAAACGGTTGAAAATGCCTTCTTTCTCAGCATAGGCAGTTAGGTAGCACAGTGGATAGAGCGATGGGCAGGCCTCAGATACTCACTAACTGTAACACTTAACTTCTGTCTACCTCAGTTTCCTCAGTTGTTAAGTGACAATAATAATAGCGTCTCCTGCCCTGGGTTGTTGTAAAGATCAAATGAGATCATTGGGAAGCACTTAGCATAGTGCCTGGCACATAGTGGGCACTTAATAAAGGCTTATTCCTTCCCCCTGTCCTCCCTTATAGGAGAACTCCATGTTTTGTTTTACAGCACTGCCCAATTAGCATGAATTATTGGAGAACTGCCTTGTCATTTCCATTTGTCTTCTAAGGAATAGCAGGTAACATTTTTCACACCTGTAGCATTAGCCCAAGACCCAGCCATTCTAGCTTTCTCCACTGCTTTGCCCATTGTAAAAGACATCCAATGGGACTTTTTCCATTGTTGCAACTGCTGCGCTCTCCACATGGGTCAGCTTGGTCACAGAAGGCTTTTACTCTGAGCTGGGGCTAAACTGGCCAGTGGGTTCACTTTTAATGTGAACGATGTAATGAATGTGAAATGAAGTACCTTTCTCCACTTTTTATCTGTGTCTTCTCTTTTCCCTTACTAGTCCACAAAGGAAGAACTTCAGTGCTTTTCACTGAGGGACTAAATCTTTCCAACACAGAAATCTCTGACAATCACTGCTGCCCTTAGGAAGAGCTAATGCCTTATGTATGCATAAAGTAATTCCAGTCTTTGCTTCTCAGATTAATTAATCCATCAGATGAAAGCATCCTAATTAAACTGAGATTCTACTTGTACCACATTGCCTAGAGGTATTTGTTCCTGATAGAAAGAAAGGGGACTTTAGTCAGCGCTGAAAACAAGTATGTGTTGGTGATATAAAACCAATTCAAGCTTGTTCTTATTGGCCCACAAAGCACAGAACTAGAAGCTCTGGGTGAAAGTTGGAAAGAAACTAATTTAGGCTTGCTGTGGGGGGAAACAATGATTAGAGCTATTCAGAAGTGATGTAATGCGGTATGTGCCTTGCCTGTTGTTTGTCCTTCATTCTCGAAGAGGACCATGACATCAGAGAGGTGATGCCATGACATGAAAGTGAATTGGATTTAAGTGACAGAGGGCTGTGCAAAGCTACCTGCCTCACTTTGTCCCCTGGAGCTGTCTGAGTCCAGTGGCCAGATGTGCATCAGAAAAACAAGAAGGCCCAGGATGATGTGCCTAGAGTGTTGGACTTGGAGTCAGGAAGACTCTAGGGAGGTGAATCCAAATCCTGCCTCAGATACTACAAACTAGATATGTGACCCTAAGCAAGTCACTTAACATAAGCCTCAGTTTCTCCATCTGTAAAGTGGGAATAACCATTGCACCAACCTCCCAGGCTTGTTGTGAGGATCAAATAAGATGGTCACAATTTCTCCATTTAGAACATCCGAAGCACTGTAGAAATATATGTAAACAATTGTTATAAAAATAGAAAGGGCTGACTCGGGCAGCAGTGGGATTCTCCGCCACTAAAGAGTGTCCAGGAAAAGGCTGGATGATCACTTGTTGGGTATATGTTGTAGGGATTCGTTTTCAGAAATGGATGGCCACTGAGGTCCCTAATAATGCTCAAATTTTGTGACTCATTCCTGCAGTACCTCATTTATCCCTTTTGGCTCTATTCCCTTCCCAAGCTCAAAATGCTTGTTGACTTAACTCTTTTGTATCAGGGACCCTTTGTGCTTCAGTCTGGGAAAATCTATGCACCCTTTCTCAGATCATATTTTAAATGTATCAAATAATGTAATATAATATAGGATTACAAAGGAAACATATTATATTGAAATATAGCTATCAAAATTGTGGGTTTTTTAAAGTTCATGAACTATGGGTTAATAATGACTTCTATTTCATCCCTGTAACTGAACCCATATTTTTATAGTTTTTTAAAGTATGCACTTAAATACCAACCTTTCCATATACAAAGCAGACAAAAGGATTGTATATGAAACTGAATTTTTATTACACTCATATCTTCAGTCATTTCCCCAATTGATGGGTACCTACTTTGCTTCCATTTCTTTGCTACAACAACTAAAGAAGTTTTGTACCCAAGACTCCTTTCTCTCTATCTTTGATCTCTTTGGGGTATAAACCTAGGAGTGATGTCCTTTGATCATAGCGTGGATATGGTTTAGGGGCATTGGGGTCAGCCTCTATGGTGCTTTCTTTTTAACAGTCCCATGAGTCAAAAAAAAAAAAGCTTTTTTATGCCCAACGAGGTTAAGTGACCTGCCCAATGTCACCCAGATAGTCAAGTATCAAAGTCAGGGCAGGATCCCAAGCACTTAGCTGGTAAATTCAGTGTTCTTTCCTCTACTACCTGTAGCTTGAAAGACAACACTTACAGTCTAATTTATAAACTGTCACAGACTCCCAATCTCCCCATACATGATTGGATTCAAGATTCTGATTGAAAAGAAATGGTTGTACTCTCTTCCTAAGGAAACAATGCCACCAGCCATATGCAGTTCCTGATGGAACTGTACCATATAGGTCGCAGAAGAGGGTTTCAGTCTAGCCGCATGCAAACAGAATAGTCTCAGTGTGTTGGGTATTTCACTGTTAAAATTGAATCACAAAGGATCTGGACCCGGTCTAATAATTTCTTGGAGTAATTTATGATTGTAAATAAAATTAATAAGCACATGGTGCTGTTCTATGGCCCAGGATATACACCAAATTCAGCCAAGAATGTGAGTTATGTTTAACCGATACACTTACTTGTTTCAGAGGAAGCCATTAGGAAAAACCAGCTGTAGTGGTTTGAGTGTCTATTGTTAGTCAGCTGCTGGCTTTAGAATGAGCCTGTCAAGTCCCCATCTGTTTAGATGCTTCATCTTGGAGAGCCGGCCAATGAGATTTCCCTTTTCCTTTTTCGTTTTGCCATTTGCTAAACTCTCCTGAGTCTGTTTGGAATCCAGGAAACGCCTTGATTCCCCCTCCCTTTAACCCTTGCCTACTTCTCCAGCTCTGTGCTTTTGGACGGGTCACAACTTCTCCATTTAGGACATCAGCATTCATTTACTCCCTTCTCTCCTCCTTCCATACCATTTAGCTTAGTGATCTTCATTACCTCTCATGGATTCAATCATCTTCTCTATGAAGATGATTCCCAGATCCACTTATCCAGCCTTTACCTCTAGTTTCCCATCTCCAGCTGCCTAGTGGACTTTCAAATGGGATATTCCATAGATACTTTAAACTTACCATGTTTAAACCTGAACTCAGTCTCTTTTCATCCAAACCTTCCCTCCTTCCAACCTTCTCTATTACTAGTGAGGACACTACCTTCCTTCCAGTCCCCCAGGCTCATGACCTGGGTATCATCCTGGATTCCTCACCATGTCTCACCACCCCCTACCCACCCACCCACCTATATCTAATCTGTTGCCACAGCCTGTCACCTTGACCTTTGAAACATCTCTCAAATACACTCTCTTCTTTCCTCTGACGATGCCACTCCACCTGGTGCAGGCCCTCATCTCCTCATGCCTGTCCCCTACATCAAATCTCTTTCTCACTTCAATCCATCCTTCAATCTGCCCTCTGCTCAGCCACCAAAATGAGGTCTTAGCATTTCAAGCCCCTGTTCAATAAACTCCAGTGGCTCCCTATCTCCTCCACAATCAGTTCAGCGTTCAAAGCCCTTTATGACCTGGCCCCCTCCTACCTTTCCAGGCTTCTTATACCTTATAAGTCTCCACATACTCTGCTATCAGGTGACATTGGCTCCTATGCTATTCTTCACACTGGGTAGTCCAGAGGCTGACTCTGGACATTTACACTGACTGTCCTCCAAGCTGGTAGTCTTACCCTCCTCATCTCCATCTCTCAGTTTCCCTGGCTTCCTTCAGGTCCCAGGTAACTTCTCCAAAAAGCCTCTCCCAATCCCCCTTAACACTGGTGTCTTCCTTCTATGATTATCTCTGATTTTTCTGTATCTATCTTGTAAGCACATAGTTGTTTGAATGTTGTCTCTTTCATTAGCCTGTGAGTTCCTTGAAGGTAGGGACATTTTTGCCTTTCTTTGTACCCCAGTGCATAGCACAGTGCTTAATAAATGTTTGTTGACTGGCTAACCACATGCCCGGGACACTGAAGGCTGACTGAAAGCACAGTAAGTGTCTCCAAAGAAAAACTACTGGGAAGAATATATGATGCTATATTTTTTACATCATAACCCACCTAGCTCATATAGTCTTAGAGATCTCCCTCATGATCAGAGAAATTAAGTAACTTGTTCGTGGTCACCCAGCCGGTGGAACCATCTTCCTACCCATAGAGCCAATATTCTGTCTCCCAGACCATGCTGTCTCTCTCTTCCCCTGAGAAATTACTTTCTATATATTTTGTATGTCTGCCAATAAATCTGGCTTCCTTTAAGAGCATGGAAGTTCCTTAAGGGCATGGGCAAATTCATTTTGTTTCAGATCCCCAGTTCTTTGCAGTCACTCAATAAATGCTGGCTGATTAATATTTCTGTCATTACATTAAATAAACAACTATTTACTACCCTTCCTTCCCTGTGTCCCATTGTCTTTCTACCTTCTTAGCTCATAATAATAGCTAGCTTTTGATAGCTTTTCACTCTCAGCCACTCACAAGGATCATCTGCTAAGTTTTGGAGGGGCTGTGATCTGCTTCCATGGAGGGTATACCCCACATGGATCTTTGAAATGTTGACACGAGTTTGTGTTGGCTTCCATATTTCAGTAGAATGGAAACATTTCCATTTCCTCTTGTTTTAAACCACATGTCCTTGTACGTGTTTGAGGCCCATTTGCTGTTAAATCCAGGGAGTGATAATGCAATACAGAAGCTTCGCCTGTTGGACCAGGCAGGTAGCATTCCAGCTCTTTCAGTTTGGAAGGGCCCAAGGACAGAAGGCAACTAGGCAGTCAGCATGTATTTAAACATGCTTTGTGTGGAGCTATGCACTGCAAATAGACAAAGAAAAGATTCCACCCTTAAGAGACAGGGTGATGCAGAGAACAGAGTACTGAAGCATGCATTAACCATTAACCTCTTATTATGTGCCAGGCACTGTGCTGAGCATTGGGGATGCAAATAAAGACAAAAGGCAGTCCCTGCCCTCAGGAAGTTTACAATTTACTAGGGAGAAAAAATAGATCTATATGAGATAAATACAAAGGGGAAGGCACTAGCAGCTTGGGAGAGGTTGGAGGGGAGCAGGAAAGGCCTTCTATGAAAAGTGACCTAAAACTTTCTATCTCCATGACTGTAAGCCTCAGCTTTGTTAAATCTGTTAGAACCAAAGTGCCTACATCGCATAATTATCACGGGATCAAAGAAATAATGTGTGTAAACCATTGCAAAGCACTGTGTAAATGTCATCTACAACTTCTACTAAATTGGAAAAACAAAATACATGCTCAATTAGGACCACGCTCATTTATGGACCCCCTCAGGTTTACAAAATATTTAGCGTAGAGCAGCTATGTGAGAGAGAGGGTGGCACGGGTATTATTGTCTTCATTTTACACATGAGGAAAGCCAAAATTCAGAAAGGTTTCTGTGGCTAGGAGGCTAGAAGGAATGTGAGCAATCATGTGGTGAAGGCCCCTTCCTTCCCAGATGGGAAACCAAAGGCCGCAGAGGTGCTCACTTGGGGAGCGAATGATAGCCAGATCTGACTTCTGGGGTGACTACCGTTCTTTGAGCTCCCTCATTTCCCAGTTCAGGGTCAAACAGCGGGTCATTGTCAGAGTCACCTTTGACTCTAGGATCAGTCACACCTCTCACTGTCCTCTCTGGCCACCTTGCTTTTGTCCCACATGCCTGGAGGGCTTTCCCTCTTTGCCTCTGCCCCTTGAAGGTCCTCATTCTGTTCCATTGCGGGCTCAATGTAAGTGATACTTCCTAGGTCAAGCCTTTACATGATCCCTTGTAAAAACAACATCCCATTCTCCCCTGACCCTGATTATTTTTTTAATATATAGTAAGTGTTTATTTACCCATACATATTGTCTTCCTCCAATAGGATGTAAACTCCTTGTGGTCTCAAGGACTTCATTTTTGTCTCTCTCTCTAGCACCTAGCATAGTACCTGGCACAAAGCAGGCATTTGATAAATGCTGGTTGACTTGGATTGTGGATATATAGCTTTATAATTTATTTCATAGAGGTGAGATGCCATAGGAAAGTAGTGGTGATAGGACATGGAAATTAGTGTTTGTCAGCTTGAGCAATAGAGTAGCCTGAAAGCATGTGTTGTTGCTTTTATGGCTCACACATCCAAAGTGTCATGAAGGGAGCATTGGCCATCAAGGAGGGAGGAGAGCAAGAGGGGAGCAGGCTCTAATGAAGGCCAGACTCAATGTGTTTGAGGCATCACTCTCTCCTCCTTGGCATTCTCTTCTCTCTAGATTTTCAGGATGTCTCTCTCTCTCTCTTTCTCTCTCTCTCTTTCTCTCTCCCTTTCTCCTCTGACCTCTCTGACCACTCCTTATCTGTCTCCTTTGCTGTATCCTCCCTCCAGATCATCTAACCATAAACATCCCTCAAGGTTCTATCCTAGGATCTCTTCTCTTCTCCTATACTTCTTCACTTGGTGATTTCATCAGCTCCCATGGATTTAATTACCATCTTTTTGCTGATGATTCTCAAATTAACCTTCCCTGACCCAATCTTTCTCTCTCTTGACCTGCATCTCATATCTCCAGCTGCCTTTCAGATATCTCAAACTGGATGTCCACTAGACATCTTAAACTCAGTATTTCCAAAACAGAATTCATTCTCTCTCCCCCAACCTTCCCTACTTCCTACCTTCTCTATTATTGCAGAAGGAAACACCTTCCTCTCAATACCTCAGGCTCCCAACCCAGGAGTCATACTGGATTCCTCTTTCATACTTCCCATATCCAAGTTGTTGCCAAAGCCTGGTGATTTCCACCTTTGCAACACCTCCCAAATATGCCACCATATCTCCTCTGACATGACCCCCACCCCGGTGCAGGCCCTCATCCCCTCATGCCTGGACTATTGCAATCTTTGCTGGTGGATCGGCCTGCCTCAATCTCTCCCCACTCCAGTATCCTCCATTTGGCCACTAAAGTGAGTTTCCTAAAGCACACATATGACCATAGCACCCCCTACTCAATAAACTCCAGTGGCTCTCTCCTACCTTTCCAATCCTCTTACACATTACTCCCTGACAAGTACACTTTGATCCAATGACACTGGCCTCCTGGCTATTGCTCAAACATTATACTCCATCTCTTGGCTGTGGGCATTTTCTCTGGGCATTCCATGCCTGGAATGCTCTCTCTCCTCTGCTTCCACTAGTGACTTCCTTAGCTTCCTCTTAGTCCCAATGAAAATCCCACCTTCTTCAGGAAGCTTTCCCTAACCCATCTTCATTCCAGGCCTTGACCTCTTTTAATTACTTGCTATTTGTCCTGTATATAGCTTGTTTTCTCTCTGTCTCTCTGTCTCTCTGTCTCTCTGTGTGTGTGTGTGTGTGTGTGTGTGTGTGTGTGTGTGTGTGTGCGTGTGTGTGTATTTGCTGTCTCTACCATTAGACTGTGAGGTCTTTGGGGCCAGGCACTGTCTTTTGCCTCTTTCTGTATTCCTAGCACTTAGCATAGTGCCTGGCACACAGTAGGCACTTAATAAATGTTTATTGAATTGAACTGAATGAATCAAGATTAGTTTGATTTCTGTCTGGCTTATGAAGAGACTAATAACCTCAGTGAAACTGAGTCCCATCCACTATATTATTTGGCAGCTTAACACACTTAGTAAAATAAGAAAGCTAGGCTGAGTAAACCTGATAGCCTCCTAGGCTATTAGTTAAAAGACTAAAGAAGGGCTTTGAAATTCAACATAAACTAGATTGTTGGACCAAAAGGTACAGTGTATTATTGTTCCCTTCTCTGTTGTAGAAACATAGAGACATCTGTTTATACAAGGACTAATATCT
>JAQQSZ010004616.1:0-14103 GCA_028646595.1 Phalanger gymnotis | reverse complement strand
TTTTTTTTTTAATGAACTGTTTTTTCACAAAGCTGAAGAAGGCTTTTAGGGGCAAAATATCTATTATTTGAAAATAACTCATGCTAGTTCCTGAGAGGCAATGTAGGTTAGAACACCTACCTAGAGACAAAGAACAGTTGTGTTCCTACCTCAGACACAAAGTGGTTATGTGACCCAGAGCAGGTTGCTTAACCTTCCAATGCTCTAGGCAGCTTTCTAAGACTATGGAGTTTGCAAACTGTGACAACCTGAATTGGGAAAAGGAGTTTCCTCACTCAGAAGTTCCATAATATGATCTAATCACAGATCCAAATCCTTATCCCTTTGCTAAGACTGAGAATTAATGGCTGTCTAACAATCTCAATTCAGTTAACCAGTGCTCAAGATAAATCTCTAAGACTATGAGTTACTGATCTACCTCAGAGAAAGGAGTTTCCAGAAAAATAAATTCCCTACAATGAACTCAAAGAGGAAAGAAGGAAGGAAGAAAGAAAGGAAAAAAAAGGAAGGAAGGAAGGAAGGAAGGAGGAAGGAAGGAAAGGAGAAAAAGAAAGAAGAAAAGAAAGGAGGAAGAGAGAGAAAGAGGGAGCGGTAGAAGAAGGGAGGAAGCGAAGTAAGGAGAGAGAGAGAAATAGAAAAAGGAGGAGAGATAAAAGGAAGAGAGAAAGAAACAGGAAAGGGAAAGAAAAATAAGAAAAAATAAAAACAAAAATGTCTAATTAATGGAAATGTAAAAATTCCATTTTTGCTAATATTTTATGACAAACCTGCCAGCTCAACTGTATATGCATTAACGTTTTATTCCAAATGAAATAATTATTATGAAATCTACCTTCCCCAATTGCCTTCTCATGCACCACTACAGAATTTCTTATATCATAGAAACTATATGATTTTCTTTATGTATAATTTGAATCCAAAATGAGAATGAAATATTATTTCCATGCAACACAGCCTATGTAGAGAGTGAGGTACATAGAAATAATATTCTGCTTTAAAGACTGTTGCCCTGTGTCACCCTTTTAACTCTACCAGTCCATTTTACTACCCATCTTTCAAAGTACAAAGTCTATGATGCTTTCCCTCATTGCGACAGCTGGAAATAATCAAATCCATCTTTGAACTTGGGTGGCTTTTTTACAAATACATCTTTTAAGACACTTTCACATTTTATTGTTTGCATCCATATTTCTTCTCTACTAGAATGTAAGCTCCATATGTCCAGGGAGTATACTTAATTCTTTCTTGTATACTTCTCAGCATCTAGAACTATGCCTTACTCTCAATTTACCAATAAATCTTCATTGTATTGAATTGGAAATATTAGGAAGTTAAGTCCTACTTGTCTTTTCAAATCTGATGGAGGAGAAAGAACAATTGGAGGCAGAGAGCCAAAGTAAAAATCTCAGCTCTACTCCAACCTGCGTAGCCTTAGGTAAAATATTTGACTTATTTATGCTTTAGTTTCTTCATCTTTAAATGAGGAGGTTAGACTAAATAACTTCAAAAATTTTTTCCCACTCTAAATCTAAGATCTGTGGTCCTATTCTTTGAACTTGAACTTGGAGCCAGGCATTGGGAAGGCTGTTATTTGCAATGCTAAAATAGGTAAGTGTTAACTTGACAAGATCTGATTTGGATTTGGAGTGATTTTTGCCTGTGAATTCAACACTGAGGTAAACATTTAGGTGAATATGCCCCAAATGATACATCCATTAACTAAGACATTTGTTTTCTACCATAGCTATGGCAAGAAAATGACTCTCGGAATGAGGATGCCATTACTGGGGTGCGAATTTTCATTTCAGGTACAGCCTTTACATGCTTCATTTAGTTCCCTTGTTTGGATCAGAAAATAGCAGCGGGAGTCATTCTGAGATTATGAGGAAATGTCACTGTATCATGAAATAAAACCAAGCGCCCAATGTAATTTTAATGCCTAAAATAATATGTTAACCATGCTGTGGATTTGAAAGTATGGCATAATTTGAGACTCCACTATGATCTCCAGTTCCCAAATTGGTAATCTCTGAAATTTGACTTCACATATGTATAAGTAAAATTTGTATAATATATTAAAGACCATCTCAAATGTCATATCCCCTGACAACTTTCGCTGACTCCCCTAGCCTGTAGTGAATCTCATCTGAACTTGAAACCTTTTTTAATAGAGTATCCTCCTCTAATTCTCCCTTTGCCCTCCCAGTATTACTCAACAACCTCTTTTGAAGTAAAGTGATTATTAGTACCTTCTTCTAATCTTTTTTTTTTTTGCCTGCCTCTTTAGCTATTGAGGACTCTCTCCCAATTTTCTGAATACTTTCTGAACTTGGTTTCATTTCTTCCTCTCTTCCACTTCTTCTTTGAACATTCTTGGTGCTTAGAGCAATCAAAAGAGAACTGACTCCATATTCCTTAATCTCTTCCCATCCTCTAATCTTCAACAACATATGATTTCAGTAGGACGCTCAAGGCCCTTCTGAATCTGACTTTGAAATATGTTCAGCTTTATTTTATCCTAATCTCATCCTGACCTCTCCTGCAATCATTTAATTTGAAAATAATTGTTCCACATAAGGAATAGACTCCCTTCACATATTCACTTTTAGGATCAAAAGGGCCTAGCTTAGGTTACCTCCTGAGCTCCTCCATGGATTCTTCCCTAATTTCTTCTAATAAAAAGTTTTCCCTGTCTCTTCAAATATTTTATACCACTGTTTGTCATCTCTTAAGAAATGCATACAATTCAAACTTTTCAAAAATAATTATTTTTGTTTATATCTTATTTGTCTCCATTATAGATAGTTAAATATTTATCTAATCCTCCTTACTGCCTAGAGAATACACTCCTTGAGGATAGGAATTTTGCTGAATTTTATCTCTGAATCACCAGAACTTGGTGCATTTATATCAGCTGAGCAGAAATAAAGAGGACTACCAAGGTAGCAACCACTAGGCTCTTTTGATTGAGGCAAGTGAATTGCAAATTGGGACATCATGCAGCACCGAAGTATTTGAGTGCCCCCAATGGGCAGAAGGAGCACTTCAATACACTTTAACAGGAATAGAGTCTCATGGAAGGCACAGACTTTCAAAATTGTCACATAAATTGTTTTGCAAAATTACTCAAAATCCATAGAGAACGCTGGAGAGATTCCAGGAGTGAATCAGAACAGCAGGTTCTAGGTGCAGCAATGGAGTTTCCAGAAAAAAATCAAAAGAAAGGCTCCAAATGGTTCAAACCTGCTTCAACCCTGGGGTCAGCATTGACCCTCTGATGGTTGTTGCGTTCAAAGTGTTATACACCCATGTACATATATACACACTAACATACACATATGCATGCATGCACACATATATATTTGTGCAAGTGTATATACATAAATATAGCATATTCGATATATATATATGTATACATATACACATATACATATATATGTGTGTGTGTGTGTGTGTGTGTGTATATATATATATATATATCAGTTCCAGATGGGGGAAATATACACAAAATATACATATACACATACACATATACACACATATATACACAAACATACATATATGTATACATGTATATATGTAAGGAGACACACACTCGCACACATACAAACATACTCTCTTGAGTGAGGACTCTTATTTTCTGTCTTTGGATTACCAGCACCTAGCTCATTGCCTGGTCCATCAGAAATACTTCATAAATGATATCTCTTGAATTAAATAAAACTTCACTGAATTGAATTATATTATATTTTATAATACATAAAGGAAATATAGAAATCTGGGTTCATTAGTAGAAAGTAGGGCAAAGGTCACCAGTTCTTTTATTTGCTTTATATGGGTCTTTTTCATTTTGTTCCTTGTCCAACTATGGGCAGCCATGAGTGGGGAGGGGAGAGTGAAAGGAAATCTCTTTATTCTATCTCCAAGGAGCTCCTCTGCAGTTTTCCTAAGCAGAAACCTCTAGAATGATTCAAAAGGGACTGAGTATAATGACTTTCAAATGTCTCAGATGCTAATTTAAAGGAGTTTAGACAGAAGCACTCTGAATGGAAGCAGCAGAAAAGTACTTAAAAAGACAACTTAAGCCTGAGGGTTTCTGCTGGCTATATTAGGTTGTATGAATGGGTGTGGCTCTAATAGCTCTGGGCTATGGCTAAATGAAAAAACCTAAGATTTCTTCTTCCAAAGGGCTATTGTATAAGAAAACCTGTCCAATGCTGGAGGGAAATTAAGAGGAAGAAGCCAATTCCTAGCCATTGAGAAAAAAGAGAGTAACAAAAAAGTGCAGACATTTGGATGTAGATCTTCAAAGAATTAAAATCAGAATCTGAGAATTTCAGTGGAAGGAATTTCAGAGATATTTACCCCAACACATACATATACAGGAATCTCTCCACAGTATAACCCCTAGAGATCTCACAAACTTTTGCTTAAAGACTTCTAGTTAAAGGAAACCTACTCTGTTCCAAAGCAGTCCATTGATTCTGCTTTTCCATACTCTAATCAGGGGTATGCTGATAAATATTTAACAACTGGCTTTCTGGAAAGACACACATGCTCATGTGCAAACACACACAGACACGCACCCATTATATATAGCCAGACAGACTTTAAAATTTAATCTGCATTATTAATGTTTTCTACATAACTATCTTCAGTCTACACAATCAATAAAAGAATAAAGAAAATCTGGATTTTTATCATTTTTCAGTTTCCTAGATAAATAGTGGCAGCCTGAAAGTTTGGTTAAAGGAGGCAAACAAGCTAGATGATATGTAAATTCATATTGTTTATTTCCCTTAAAGCTAGCAGAGCTAGCTTACTTGTCTGTACAAGGAGTCAGAGCTAAAGTTCTGACTGTCTGAACAAAAGAATGAAAAGGTTCAAAAACATTTTTAGTCCTAACTCAGCATGCCTGTGATACTCAATTTTATGATCCCCATGTATGTTTAACCATGATACAAGAAAAGGACTTAACTGAATAGGCTGTAAATACAATAAAATAAGAGAGTTGACAAAGTGTCCATTGAAACTACAACCCAGGATCTTTGTGCATAATTTACCACTAACATGCCATGACATAGTATATGCATATAAAATATTAAGATATGAAAAAGTCTCATTATTCAAGATAGTGTCTCAGGTTAAGGGTCTCATCCTTGATGGCCATAAACAACAGAAGGAATACTCTTAAGTCAGTCCAATCTAACCTTGTTGACAAAGAAGCTTAGGTCCAGGCTCTTCTTCTGGTCCATTATTAGTTCAGGCTCTGGCCCTTACTGAAGTTACTAACTTGATTTTAAATGATTATCAACAATCACATTTAAAATTTAGCAATTGGCTCTTGCAATCCCAGAGGAGCTGTCTCTCATAACAATACTGGCTTTAATTGTTAGGAACTCTGACATTCTGCTGGAATGTGAGAATGATGAAGATAAGTATGGTAGAGTTCTGGACCAATCATAGACTTATCCTCTCCAAGCTAAACATTTGTATTCAACAAAAGCAGTGGCCACAAGGCAAAATGACCACCAGAAGACTTAATGTCAATAGATTAGAACACTTCTCTGAAAAGGAATATGAAGAGTTTATTGCTTACTTGGAGGGAAAGCTGAGCCAACACACAGTTGGCAGCAGTGGAGTAGAACAAAAGTAGGCAGCTTTCAGAACTTTGCTGTACAGCATCACATTTACCCATCCGGACCAGAACACTCACAAACATTAATACTGATTTAATGAAAAATATGGGGAAATTCAGAAGCTATTATATGAAAAAAAAATAAGAACTACAGGAATTACCAGCAGGACGCTTCTTCTATCTCTAAGAAGGCAGCATTAAACTCCATCAAAAATAAAGTGAAAGTGAAGTTTAGATAGATGCAGTATTCTTGGCTCAGTAATAAGGCAGATGAAATTCAGTTTTTTTTTTCTGATAATAACAAACTAAAGTGCTTCTATGATACCCTGAAGGTTATTTATGGATAAAAGAAATCTATGATATATTTCAACTACTGCATCAGTAAGGCAACATTCATGACCTCAAGGATAACCATGAACATGCCTGTATGGTTCAGAATCACAAAGTATGAAAAAGTGTCTAGGTAGAAGGCAGAGGAAGTAAAACATTTATTTAGACACTAGAGTATCAAATACCAAGATGACTAACTCCAATTCGATATAACAGTAATTATATTCCAAAACAATTAAGCCCACCTCAATGTAGCAACGAGGCAATTATAGTATAGGATTATAGCAAGAAACCAAGTCATCCTATAACCTTCCCCCCTGCTAGGGCCTTCCCGTAAAGAATCACTCTTGAAAACTGTCTCCTTGCCTGTGTCCTCTCCTGCGATTCTGAAAGCCCTTGAAGTTCTCAGAGTCCTTGCAGTCTCCTGGATTCTCTGGACTTTCAGTTCTCCAGGCTCTTGATGCTGTGGATTCTCGACTCTTTGATCCCCGCAACTCTTCAGTCTCTCTCAAAGCTGGCTCTCTCTCAATGTCTGCTCTTCAATGCCCTCTTTTTGTCTGCTGCCTCAATGTCTTCTTGATGTCTCCTTCTTACTTCTGCTTCTCTCAAACTCTTGTTAAGGCAATCAGTAAATGAGAAGCTCTTTCCCACCCATTTGAATAGGCTTAAGATGGGGCCTCAGATGGGACCAACTGAGCGAGTGGGGCCAACTAAAGAAGGTCTGATTAGATCTTTGCTCCTAAGTTTGCCCCAAACTCCTAATTACTAGATGCTAAGCCAATATGGGTATGAAGCTCCCAGGGTCCAAAGGGGAGGTGCTAAGACCAGAGCCAATCATAGGAACTTAAGTTCTGGTTGCTAAGAAGATGTGTGGTGATGTCTGAAACTATATGAAAAGAGAGAACATAGCTTGGAGACTGAGAAAGGCTAAGGCAGGAAAAGCAGCAGTGGCATCAACAGCAGCAGCAACAGCAGCAGCAGAAGCCAAAGTGGAAGGAGCTGAAGCAGCAGGCACTGCTGGTAGCAGGGCTGAGCCAAGTGCAGACTGGAGAGTGCTGAGGAAGTGCTTGATAAGTATGGTACAGAGTGGGTAATCTTCGTACCAAAGGGGAAGTACGAATATGATTTGGTTTAATGTCATCATGTACTTCTTAACCTCCTGGTTACTCTTGTGAAGTGGACTTATTGGTCCTGGAAGGTTTTGGCCAGGATATTGAATTGGGGACTGGTTCATGGGTCTGCTACTTTGGAGCGTGAATAAATGCTTTATATCCTGTGATTCTGAACCATTTGGGCACATATATGATTTTTTTTTTAAATCATGAATTCTGCCTTCATAATATATCTGGCGATGATGTGGATGGGATCACTAGCTATAAGATCTCTATTTGGAAGCAGAAGAACTTCAGAAGAAGATATGAATATCCCCGGAGGGGAGGATCCATTTTTTTCCTCCCTAGCAAAGGAGTTGGCCAAAAGAGCTGGACTCTGTGAAAACTGGGAACCAAGGCTACAGAGAGGAGATCCTAAGGATTTGGAAAGATTTTACAAGAGGTTAGAATTCAGTCAGGGGCATCACTATCTAGGCAAAGCTGGATAGTGTTATCAGCCTACCAGCTAGTATATGAAAGGTTGTGATTGAGTGAAAGAAATGGGGGCAATCCTTTGCCAGGGCAAGAAGGGGAATCTCAGATAGCAGGAAAACAAACTGTTGCTCAAGAATCTACTGACTCAAATGAGAATTTTTCTATTAATGTGGCTAGGAGCAATGGGAGGCCAAATAAGCCAAGAGTATATTTCAACTCAGCCCAGGTGGAGCCTGACTGTCTGCTTTGTCCTTGCCATGGTGGCAGGGGAAGAGAGTGGAGAGAAAATGAGACAATGTCAGGGGCTGAGGCACAAAACACTACTAGGGTTCAGAATGTCCCTTGTATGGAGCATGAGAGATGGTTAACTACTCTGATAGACATTCATCCCATATGAAGGAGGAGGACAGAAACCCAAGGTGACAATTCAGTTAAGAGGGAAATTCAGGAAGATTTTTCACAGCAAGAGATCACAGATATTTTAAGTAGATTCACCAAAAGAATGGGAGAACTGTTAATATCTTGGATGGTAAGACTCAGTGATCAAGGGGCAGAATAAGTGGAATATCAGTAGATAGGATGGACTGTATGAGATTCATAGGTATCAGCCATGATCCTGTAGTTCAGCAAGCATTTAGGGAACATCATCAGCAAAGAGATGGTGATTGCAAGACTAATCTGTTGGTGTTAGCCACTGAGGGATGTAATAAGGGATATGCTACTGATTCTATGTGGCCCACTAGGAATAAACCATGGTACTCACTTAGAGATTGTATCGTAAAACTAAAGAAGGAGGTAATGAAGACTGCTATCATGACAGGAACTGCAAACACATATTACAATGATCCCTTGGGAGTCCTCCTAAGAATTTAATAGTTAGGATAGCTCCTCCTGCTTATAAACACCTAATTTTGAATCTGTAACTTAGGGAAGTAGGGAGCCGACTTTCAGTGGTGATACATAAGATTTTATAGTTACATGACTTAGGAGACAGAGGAAGGGATAGATCTCCTCGAGAAAGGAGAGTGAATAGCCAGCAAATTTGGTGCCAAGATAGAGTGACAAGAAAAGAAATATTCATTGCTTTATTGTGAGCAGGGGTGGGCTGTGAAATGATAGATGGCATTCCAACCAATGAACTGTACAGAATGCACTGAGATAAAGGACTCGATAACAGACGAAATAGGGAAATAAGAACTGCTCCTGTAGATGCTACAGACCCTGAACCCTCACATCCAAGTGAGCCACATGTTAAGGAATACTAGGATACAGGTCAAGCCCCAGTCCAAATTAAGGAAATACAGAGGCTGGATTGCAGACCCCACATTAACTTGACCATATATTGGAAAAATCGGTCAAGTACGGTAACTAGGGCATTAATAGATACTGGGACAGAGGCCACCCTTACGTATGGAAATCCAGACAAGTTCAGCCATGGAATTTCTATTACCATCACAGGATTAGGAGGGGCTGAAATATCAGCCAGACAAGTCAAATTGATGATGAAAATTGGACAGTTGCCCAAGAAAGAATACAGTGTAGTTATTGTGCCTATTCCTGAATACATCATTGGAATAGACGTATTTAAGGGTATGACCTTGAATTTACCTAAAGGAAAATACAAGTTTGCTCTGAGGAAAATAGGCATTAATGCAGTCTTAGTGGGGAAAATAAAGATGGATCCAATCACTTTGCCTGAACCTTCCAAAGTAATTGTTTTGAGGCAATATAGTGTGCCAGGTGGGCAAGATGAAATTGCCAGCACTATAAAAGAATGTGTTGAAGCGGGAGTGTTAGTCCCTACAACTACCCAATGGAATAACCCTGTCTGTCCAGTTCAAAAGCCAGATGGAACATGGAGGATAGACATCTGAAAAAAGTGATTCCCCCCTTGTATGCTGCTGTTCCAGACACGGTTACTTTAATAGAGAGAATACAGAAACATGAAGGGACTTGGTATGCAGTTATTGATTTGGCCAATGCCTTCTTTATAATCCCAATAGACCGCAAGCAGTGGGACCACTTTGCTTTTACTTGGCAAGGCTGACAGTATACATTTACACGCCTGCTGCAAGGATATCTTCATAGCCCAACTATTTGCCACAGGATTGTAGCTGAGCATTTAGATAAATTAAAGTTACCTGGTATATACCTTACCCACTACATAGATGACATCATGATATAGGGAGAAAATGTAAAAAAAGTGAAGAAGAGTTTGACACTATTAATTGACCATATACAAAGCAAAGAATGGGAAGTTAATCCCACAAAGGTTCAAGGGCCAGCTCAAACTGCAAAATTTTAGGGGATACAGTGGAATAAAGGACTGTGAGAACTTCTCCCACAAGCTCAACAAAAATCCAGGATATTCCCAACCCTATTAATAAAAAAGAGGCCCAAAAGTTCATAGGGCTATTTGGTTATTGGAGACATCATATCCCACAGTTGGGACAGATTTCAAAACCCTTGTATAAGGTCACCAGGAAGAAATATGAATTCGACTGGGGACTCAAACAAAGAAGAGCTTTTAAGGAAGCAAAAGCTGCTATACAATTAGCTCTGGATTTATGGCCTATGCAAAATGGGCCAGTGGAAATACAAGTGACTGTGCAAGATGACTATGCGAATTGGAGTCTATGGCAAAAACAACGAAGCTGAAGCGTACCTTTAGGATTTTGGTCAAGGAAACTACCTTCGTCTGAAATGCAACATACACCTTTTGAGAAGCAGCTGTTAGCTTCGGTAGAAACTAAGCAACTGACTCTGGGCCATGATGTGGTATTAAGGCCTGGAATTCCAATTACGACTTGGGTAGTGAGCACCCCTAGCTTCCCACAGAATTGGATATGCGTAAGAGACGAGCATAATGAAATGGAAGTGGTATATTCAGAACAGGTTGAGAGCAGGCAAAAGCGGAGTTTCTGCTCTACATGAATCTGTGGCGAACATTGACACTGAGGGGAATAAAAAAAACCCTGAACGTAAGCAACACGTGGTACTGTCCTTAGTGAAATGGAATAATGGATATGATGGACTAACCAAGGAACAGAAGAAACATGTTTGGTTTACTGATGGGATAGCAAAATATTTGGGACACAAGAGACATTGGAAAGCAGTAACCTATAACCCCTGTACTAGGCGAACTCTGGAAAGTTCTGGGCTAGGTGGAAGTAGACGATATGCTGATCTGATGGCAGTACATCAAGCCATCAAAACGGTGAAAGGAGGACAGTGTCATATATTTACTGACTCATGGGCAGCAGCCCATGGGTTAGCTATGTGGATACCTATATGGAGGAATCAGAATTGGGAGATTCATGGCAAACAAGTTTGGGGTAAAGAGTTATGGGAAGATACATGGGATATATCTCTGGTCATGAATTTGTCAGTTTTTCATGTTGATGCTCATGCCTCCCTGATCACACCAGAATGTGAGTACAATGTACATGCAGATCGGCTAGCAAAGATTGCTACTGAACGTAATGTCCCTACTCAACTCCAACTGATGGCCCAGCCTTAGCAAAATGGGTCCACCAGACAGCCGGCCATGTAGGGGTCCAGGCCACCCATTGATGGGCACAGGATCGAGGTATTAGTATCTCTCATGCATTGTTACAACAAATAACAGAGGAGTGTTGTATATGCCAATTAGAAAAGTTCCATCCCAAATTTGGCAGATAGATTAAATTGGATCACTACCCCAAGATAAAGGATGCAAATATGTATATATATATATATATATACATACGCACACACACACACACACACACACACACACACACACATATATATATGCATATATATATGTATATATGTACATGTGTTGACACCTATTCAGATATACTAGTGGCTTGTCCTTATAAGGATACAACTCACAAAAACACCTCTAAAACCCTAGATATCCTAAGTTTATACTATGGAAACCCGATGCAGATTCAAAGTGACAATGGGTTACATTTCAAGGGTAATGAAGTAAAAAGATATTGTGTATTGAATAATAGAGAGTGTATATATCATATTCCATATTACCCAAAAGCATCTGGGCTATTCGAAAGAATGAATGGAATGTTGAAAGAACAGATGAGAAAATTAAACTCTAATAATTCTTGTAGACATTGTAAGGACAATTTGTCCATTGCCTTACATAATTTGAATAACAGGCCCTTAGGATGGGGTATACCTCTAGCCAGAATGATGACCTCAAATCTGCAGATTACAAAACAGCAAACACGTGAGATACAAAATATTGAATTTTGGACTTTGAGGGATGTCCCACCACCATGTCCAGGAACACCTGGCTTGGCAGGATATGATTTACATTGTATACAGAATTTTAGGTTGAATAGGAAATAGATAAGAAAAACCTCTATTGGGGTATGTATGAGAATCCCCAAGAATTGTTTTGGATGGATATTGCCAATACTAGGATTAGCAAGGAGTTCATGTATTGGCTGGAGTGATAGATTCTAATTTTCAAAGAGAAATTGTTGTGACACTCCAGAATTTGGTTGAAAAACCTGTACAATTTTGTAGAAGTAATAGGATAGTTCAAGTGATTATTATCCTCTGTGAAAAAATACCCTTTGTGAAAACTGACCCAACTCCCAAAATAAGTACTAGAGTAAAATAAAATTGTGAGCTAAGGTATGGGTAAAACGGAAGCCAGATGATGTTCCAAAGGCTATAGAAGTCATAGCCCATGGGAAGGACAACACTGTAACAGTTGTCTATTCAGGGGAAGATAATTACCAAATCATACCCCTGAACCATTTATTTTACCATGAATAGGGCTATAATAATACATTCATGGACTCCAGAAGTATGGCTGATGCTGATAAATGCCACAAGCCACTTAGAGGGAAGGTGATCTTGTGTGATTAACAGATGAAAGTTTGTATCTGGGGAAAGGGCCTGGAGGGCAATCCTAGTCTCCATCTAGGATGAGACCCTTCTAACTTGGTTTCCTTATTGTGTTCCCTGTGAAAAGAAACATTTCCCACCTGAGTTAGGCTCTGAGATCAAATTTTTGCATAATTGGAGTCTCAACCAGAATGGGGATAATTTTATTTGAAGTAGCCCATATTTGCCTACTCTTTTGTTCTTTGTTTTGGTTAACCTTGTTGCTAGTTCTGTCTCCCTTAGGCTTAAGTACCCTACACTTTCATATGACCGCCTAAGCACCTGGCATTCCTGGAATTCCTTCCAACTTGCTATATTACTGACCTCTCCAATGGGACTCTTGGGGCAGGGACAGCTCTACCTCCAATTTCAGCCGGAAAAAGCTATGGAAAATGAGACCTTCACCCCTTACCCCAAGATTTTGAGCCCAATTTGTTTGAGGTGGGGAATGATGATAGTGTTCTGTGTACTTATTTTGTACTATCCTTGCTGTATTGTTTTATTGTTATGGTATTATTCATTCCCATTTGCCATTGACTTATGTAATGGATTCAAAGATCTAGGGGCCAACAAGTAAGCCATGTGGTCACTCTGAAGACGAGATATTATGTTAAGTATTTTGCAAAAGTGATATGTTCATTGGGGGGGGGATTCTATTGTACGAAAAAGGAGAAGAAAAAGAGTTTGTATCTATTTAAACACAAGTTGCCTATATAATGGATGTGAAAGATCTTGGAGTGGAAAGTAAAGATAATCAGTAAATGAGAAGCTCTTTCCTGCCCATTTGAATAGGCTTAAGGTGGGGCCCCAGAAGGGGCCAAATAAGGGAGTGGGGCCAACTATGGAAGGTCAGATTACATCTTTGCTTTTTTTTTCATTTTTAATAATATTTTATTTTCCCCTAATTACATGTTAAAACAATTTTTAACATTTTTTAAAGTTTTGAGGTGCAAATTCTATCCCTCCTTCTCTCTGTCCCCTCCCCACTCTCTGAGACAGTAAGCAATCTGATATAGGTTATACATGAGTGATCATGTAAAACATTTCCATATTAGTCATTTTGCACAAGAAGACTTGAATAAAAAAGAAGGAATGAAAGAAAGAAAAGAGGAAAGAGTAAAAAAAATAGCATGCCTTAGTCTTTGTTCAGACTGTATCAGTTCTTTCTCTGGAGGCAGATAGCACACTTCATCATGAATCCTTTGAGATTGTCTCACATCATTGTATTGCTAAAAATAGCTAAGTCATTCACAGTTCATCATACAATATTGCTGTTACTGTGTACAATGTTCTCCTAGTGTTGCTCACTTAACTTTGCATCCATTCATATAAGTCTTCCAGGTTTTTCTGAAATCATGCTGCTTGTCATTTCTCTTTTTTTTTTTTACTGTTATTATTAGTTTCTTTTAATTTATTTAATATATTAAGTTTTCAGCATTGATTTTCACAAGAGTTTGAATTATGAATTTTCTCCCCATTTCTACCCTCCCACTCACTCCAAGATGGCATATATTCTGGTTGCCCCATTTCCCAGTCAGCCCTGCCTTCTGTCACACCACTCCCCTCCCATCCCCCTTTCCCTTCTTTTCTTGTAGGGCAAGATAAATTTCTATGCCACACGGCATGTGTATCTTATTTCCTAGTTGCATG
>JAQQSZ010004615.1:0-14103 GCA_028646595.1 Phalanger gymnotis | reverse complement strand
TAGAGTATAGAGTACTTTGTCCCAAGCTTGAGGGGCTGCACTGCTGTTTTCAGAGCTACTTCTACTCCACCATCACCACAAGCTCTGTCACAGCAGAGCTTCTCCTCTCCTAAGAACAGCCAATTAGGTCCTTGACCCATATCTCAGCAGGGCACAGCAAGAGAACTTGCCTCTGTGACAGCAAAGCACTCCCTGTACTCCCTCTCTGATCAGCTGCTTCCTTCCTCCTACCATCTGGGCCAGAGACTCAGGAAGCAGCTGATGCTAGAGCTCTGGAAGCAGCCACAGGAGTTTCCTGCTGCTGCTGCCACCACTGCTGCACTACCTCCATCGTCCCTAGGGCTGGACTACTCTCACCTGGATCGAGCAGTTTTCCCACTAACCTGGCATTTGTGGGATGAGAAGTCTGGTAACTGCCACAGCTCAGTGATTCATGGACCTAAGGCCTGCACCAGTTGACTCCCGGTCTGGTTGGTCCTGGCGTGGCCCACACTGGGCTGCACTCTGCTCCCAGCACCATGTAATAGACCCTTCCCAGGGACCATCCAGACTGTCCTGGGCTGGAGCCCAGCTTCCCTCTGCTATTTCGTGGATTCCACAGCTCTAGAGTTTGTTCAGAGACATTTTTTACAGGTGTTTGGAGAGATTTGGAGGAGAGGTTAAGAGGGTCCCTGCTTTCCAGCCACCATCTTGGCTCCACCCCCCAAGAACTTACATTCTAATAGAGGAAGACCACACATAAAAGGAAGTTAAAAGAGTGGGGGAATTCTTTACAGGAACTGCAGAAAGTTCCACATTCACTCATGTTGTTGATAGTTCTTTGTCATCCCTGCCTCTCTGTCACTTCTTAGTAGTAGGAGTTAATGGATTCTTTTGCTCAATTAACTGTGTGCATGTTCAGTCTTCTAAAGATTATAAACTCCTCTGGAGCTACAAGTGTTCCCTGCAGACCCAGTGGGTGCTGTGTACGTAATAGACATTCAGCGAGTCATTGCTTTTTTAAAAATAAATTTTTATTGCTCTCGTTTTTATGTTACTTGATTTATATTTCCCACATATTTCTTTCCCCCCTCTCCAAGAAAGCTATCCTAATAACAAAGCAAAAATACCTAACCATAGTGCAGCAAAACTTTATTGAAAAACTGTGACATTAAATTCAGCATTCTATACCCACAGTCCCCCACCTCTGGAAAGAAGCAGCAGGGGTAGGGGAGGTGACTTCTGTCTCTTCTTTCAGCTTAAGTGTGGCCATCATTTGACAGTATTTGTTTTTAATAAGTGAATATTTGTTGACTAGGATTCATCAAGTTTTGTGGGCACCATCGGTTGCCAATGACAGATCTCAGTCATAGTCAGGGGAAAGGAAAAAGAAAGTGAGAAGTATAAGATAATAATAAAAACAATAATTTAAGATTTTCCAAGCATTTTATATAAATTATTTCATTTGAGCCTCAAAACAACCCCATGAGGTAAAGGCTACAGGTACTATTACTACAGAGGGAACTTGGCATACCTGACCTTTGGTTTTCAGTTGTGTCTGACTCTTTGTGTCTCTGTTTGGAATTTTCTTGGCAAAGATACTGCAGTGGTTTGCCGTTTCCTTCTCCAGCTCACTTTACAGATGAGGAAATTGAGGCAAACAGGGTTAAGCGACTTGCCCAGAGTCTTACAGCTAGTAAGTGTCTGAGGTTAGATTTTGAACTCAGGTCCTCCAGACTGTAGGCTGGGGTCCTCAAGTGTGTCTTTGACTGAATCCAAACTTCACAGAACAAATCTCCTTAATAAAAGGATTTGTTCTGTGAAACTTGGACTCAGTCAAAAGGCTGCACCCAGGGACCTAGAGGGCCATATGTGGCCTTGAGGCCACAGGTTCCCCACCGCTGTGGGAGAATGGCTGAGTTTCATCCATTGCCTTAGATACCAGTAGGTATATCCATGTGTAGTATAAATGAAGCTGGGTATTTAGGGAGGTCCTTAGTGGATACCCTGAGTCCACTTTAGCTGACATACTCTATATAGGTGTGGAAGGTTTTTAAATACACATCTCCTGAGTGCCTGATTTACTATCTCAGACTGTGATGGCGATGCCAGGGAACTGTGGCAACTGCTTTAAATACATCAGAGTTTGTACAGGGCAGAGGCTTAGGCCCAACCGCTGTGGAGGGCTGCCGGATGGGACCACAAAAGCTCTAGAAAGCCTGGCCTTATTTCTTCTCAGGCACCAAAATGAGGATCTGTCCTAGTCAACAGAATCTCTTGCTGAATAAAGAAAGGTACTTTTCCAGCTTAAACTTCTAGCTTAAGCTTGCAAAAATAGTTTGGCTCCAAGCTGGGCAAGGAACTGTGTTATAGACATAAGTAAAACCTTAGTGGGGGGGCTGGTGACAGTCTCTCATGAGTCACTCAGAGATGAACTTTGCAGATTTTGGCAGCCCATCTGCTAAGCCAGGCAACCTTCCGTTGGTTATCGGGTAGCCAGGCTAGCAGCTGAAGCTGCCTCTTTTCCTAAACAGCTGCCTTCAAGTTAGCCAGTGTGCTGGGATGGGGGCGGGGGCATGTTTGTGGTGAGGGAAGAGAAATTTGAGTTGCACTATTGTTGAAGAGCCCAAATTGGCTTTCCTGGGACATCCTTGAATTCTTTCATTCAACTAGAACTTAAATTGAATATACTTTTTTTGACCGTTGCTAACTGCTCAAGCAAATAAGGTCCTTTTCCCCCCGACCAATTCTTTCTCCCTTTCCCCCTACCTTGAGCATGTTAGATCTGAGGCAGAACAAGCTTTTTTTTTCCCCCTGGTCTGTCAGGGAACTGCCCAGCTGTGCTAAAGGAAACAAACATAGCTTTGGTAAGTAATCTTACTTGGGGAAAAGTGTCTCTGGAAATAATGTGGACATCCTTGATTAAGCGAACTGTGTATTTGGAGTCAATGCTTGGCACATGGGAAGCAGGAGAGGCAGATTTGCTGATTAGAACTTGGATTTTTCTTTATGCTTCCCTGGTTCATTTGGTTGTATTTCTGTTTGCTCTGTAGGTTTACATGGTGTGGATAATGGGATTTTAATATTTGACAAGGTTCGAATTCCAAGGGAGAACCTCCTGGATAAGTGAGTAACTCTTCTCCACCTCGTTAATTTCACTGTTTGTATAAAATGATTGTTCCCCCAAAGTAGACTCAGATGCCATTGGTCCCAAAGAGGTTTTTGACTTCTATGTCTGGTTCATTCTTGGGATTGTAAGATCACAGAACCAGAGCTGGAAGGAATTTCAAGGAACATTATTCATTGCCACTCCTCCAATCCGCACCACCTCCCCCCCACCCCAGCAAGTAATTGAAACAATACTGCCCCTGATTCTGGAGAGGGAACATGGCTCCATTCACCATCCTTGGCCACCACTCACCTATATGTGTTGTTTCCCCTGTTAGAATATAATCTTCTTGAGGGCGGGGACTTTCTTTTCGTTGTTGTTGTTGTTGTATTTGTCCAGTGTTTAAGTCATATTTAAGTCCGTAATACGTGGTCATTCATTCAGTCATCCTCCCAGATTGATATATTTGTGACGGTAAATTAGTCCATCTTTTGTCTCAATTTTTACCTAGCCGTTAGTCAGTTCATATGTAAAGTCAAGACATCACCCACATGATGTCATTGGTCCTCTTTGAGAACTAAGGACCTCCTCCACTACATTCATCTAGTTCATCCCCTTCATTTGTCCAGATGAGGCAGCTGAGGCTGGGGGACAGGGAGTGTGGGCGGTGTCTGTGGGGGTGTTAGGTGACTTGTCCAAGGCAACACAGATAGTAATCATTAGTGAGGGACAAGCATTTATTATGTGCCTACTAAGTGCCAGGAACTGTGCTAAGCACTTTATAAATATTATATCACTTGATCCTCACAACAGTGGTGGGAAGTAGGTACTATTATCATACACATTTTACGATTGAAGAAACTGAGACAGAGGTTAAGTGACTTTCCGAGGGTCAGACAGCTAGGGAATCTCTGAGACCAGATTTGAACTCGGGAATTCCTGGCTCCAGGCCCAGAGCTGTACCTTGCCTTCATTGGTAGTAAGGTCTGAACCTGGGTCCTTTAATTCCAAAGTTAGTGCTTTTTCCTCCTATTTAGGAATAGTTGGGTAGGGGGTAGCAGTTTTTTACTTTTTGAGATTTTTTTAAAAGGCAAGTTCACGAATAATGACAGTGATGGTTGGTGTGCTTTTAGCTGATGTCAGAAATGCAACATCAGTATCAATCGAATGTAAATGGAGGTTCGGCATTTGGGGTCATGTCTTGTCTGCAAAGGTAGTTCATACTTTCCTAAGAATGGAAAAGGAAGGAAAGCAGCAGTGGTTCTACTACTACCCTGTTCTTTAGTGAGATGAAATGTGGCCCAGACAATACCTAGAAGTCCTGCCTGCTGGAGACTCTGCTCATTAGCCTAATGCCAAGGGAGCTAAGGAAATAGATCAGCACTAGATGAGGAGGCAGACAGGTGAATTGGAAAAGAGGACGTGTGTTTCTTATATTTCATAGAGATGAAGTAGAGAGTCAGTCGCATGTACAATTGAATTTGATGAGGAGAACCAACCCCAGAGGCTGAAAACAAATTGATACTCTCATAGGCACCTATGAGATCAGTACATGGCAAGTACACCAGGGCCAAGAATGAAGCTTCGGTGCATAGGAAGGCTGGCCAGTGGGCACACGAGTGGTTTGAGAGCCATCAATCAAAGCCAGATCCTGAAGTAGACTCCAGGGAAATCCAGTGAAATATTATTTCAACAAGACTTCTACTGACATAGTAGCCCTGTCCAGCTCAGGCATTTCTGGGGGTAGTCGGAGGGAACCAGTTTCTATCTTTCTTGGACTACTCTAAATCAAGTCAGTAGTTAGAGCTAAATCAAATTAGTTCTTAGTGCTAACCTAAATCAAGTTAGCTGTTAATACTTTTTTCTTCTTCATTCACTCACTTCTCTGTATACTAATATATTCCCTCAATAGAATGTGAAATTCTTTGAGGGAAGGGAATATTTTCCATCCTTGTCTATGTCCCACAGCTCCCAGCATAGTGCTTTGCACATTGTGGATATTGAAAGAAATGCAGCCCTGAATTGAACTCATTGGGGATACGCCAATGATCTCTGGATATCGTGTCACCTGACTCTCTGATGGGGGGATACACCTGAAAGAATATGCCACTGTTGGTTCCAATGGATGGTATTTTTAACCATGTGAATTTTTTTTATTACTTGAAACATATCCTTCTCTTCTCTCTGTTTTCCTGTGTAGGTTTGGTTCCGTGGCACCAGATGGACAATATTATTCACCCATTAAGAACAAAAGTGAAAGATTCAATGTAATGTTGGCAGCTTTGACACCATCCCGATTAGCTGTAACTTTCCAAGCCATGGGAGCAATGAAGGTAGTTTTACTGGCATTTTTCAAGTGCATATGCAAATGGTTCTCACTGTGATTATGAACGTTCCCTAGTTATTACTGTATTGAGACCACCACACTTGGAGACCGAGTAGCTCTTCAGAATGTCAGGGCTGTTTAGGTCAGTTGGTTAGAGCCTGGTGTTAATGAGGCTAGGATTAGAGATTCGATCCCTATCTAGGCCAGATGGCTGCATACACAGGAAAATTTTTGTTCCTCGGCCACAGATGCACCCTTAACGCCAGCCATCTGTTTCACAGATGTGTGTTTTATAGATTAGGAAGGGCACTGGGTAAAAGGGTGCGGATGACTCAGTATAAAATCATCGCCACTACTGGAAAAACAATGGCGAGCTCATGCTGTATTTGTGATGGGTCAGCAGAATCCTACGTGTCGATCAGCACACTTTTATTTCATTCTTTGGGGTGGTCTCATTTGCCTGTGGTGGTGTGATGATGTTTGCAGGCACATCTCCGAGCTGGATTTGTAGGGCTTAAACTCTAGAAGATGGTCAGTTTCCTCCAAGGCCCTAGGGTTGCGCTCATGGAATCTTAGATTCTTAATGCTAGATGACACCAAGAAGTCATTTAATCCAAACCCCCTCTGAAGCAGGGATTCCATCCTTGACATTTGCATAATACCTGGCAAATGGTAAATGACAGAGAACTCACTTTTCCCAAAGTAGCCTATTTCATTTTTTTGGGGGGGAGGGTGATTGGAATGGATAGGGGAATGGTTCTAATTGTTAAGAAGTTTTTTCTTTATGTTATGTCTTCCTGTAATTTCTAGTCATTGCTTTTAGTACTGTTCTCTGGAACCAAATAGACTAAGTATGCCCAGCACGGCAGCATGTGCCTGTAATTCCTGCTATCAGAGAGACTAAGGCTGGTGGATCTCTTGAGCTTGGGATTTCTGAACTGTATTGCTCTAAGCCTATTGGATGTCTGTGCTAAATTTGGCATTAATATGATGAGCCCCCTGAGAATGGGGCTGGTGAGGCCACCAGGTTGCTAAGGAGGAGAGAACTGGCCCAAGTCAGAAACAAAGTGAGTCAATCATGGGCCAGTTAGGATGAGATTGGCCCCATGAGTGTCTCCTATACTTTTAGCTTAGTGAGCTAGGGAGACCCAATCATTTTTAAAGCAAGTATACATTCTTCTGCTCCCAGTTCTTTGAATGTGCATCAGCTTGTAAATCAGCAAAGAATCTATAATTTCATTAGTGTGAAGGAGTCCCAGTGTAGGAATTCTCTCTAGCAATCTAGATATGTACAATTTAGCAGATGTGTCTTGGGACACATCTCAGAGGTTAAATGACTTGCTTAAGGTCACATCGGCAGCATCTGAACTTAGATCTTCTGATCCCAGGCCTAGCATTCTCCACTATATAAAGCCACATCCAACTTGCCAACATCCTTCCTAAAAAGTAGCATCCAGCATGGGCCTGACAACAGATGAACTAAGAGAATAGGGAAGGGCTCTGAAGTTACGGTCACAGATAGGTGTCGCCCATCTAGTGACACAGCATCTTTACTACGCAGCCTTTTAGTGTCAGTTTTGCATCAAGACCTCTTACAGCCTATGCAGTGGCCCATTTTATGAAACTTTCTTCAAGGACACACATGACACAAAACACAGACAAAATCTCCCCAAGTAACCAGGTTCTCTAGAATTGTACTGCCATGTCCCACAGAGCACTTAACTCTCTTGATAACTGCCCTTCTTGATAGCAGAGCTCTTCAATGTAAAGGCCAGTTAGGAAATCCTGCCCAAGAAGCAAGCTTAATGTAGTCTGGCTACAAGAAACCTCAGCCAGACTTTGAGGCTGATGCCATCACCAGGGTTATTTCCAACAGCTGCTATCATCGCATCCCACAGATTTATCCATAAGCATTTATTAAGCACCTTTGTGCCAGGAGCTATGCAAGGTGCGAGGCAAAAACCATGAAGTTATCCTTCTTCCCTTCTGTCATCTGAAAATTTGATACGTATGCCATCTGTGCTTTAATCTAAGACATTGATAAAAATGTTAACCAGAATAGGTTATTGACAACAGCTGCTACCATCCTATCCCGCAGATTAATCTATAAGCATTTATTAGGCACCTTTGTACCAGAAACTATGCAAGAATACAAGGCAAAAACCACAACGACGACACCAAAAACCAGCCACAGCTTTGACCATCGAGGACTTTACATTCTGTTTGGGGAAAATGACTCATCCCCAGATAAGCCAATAGAATATACTAAGGAAGGAGGAGGGAGAAAGACAAGATGAGAGAGTAATTTAAGATAGGGACATCAGGAAAGGGCTCATCTAGGAGGCAGCTTTTGAGCGAGCTTTGAAGAGAGCTAGGGATTTTGCTAAGTGGAAGTGAGGAGGTCCCAGAAATCAGGGACAGGCATATAGACAGAGATTGGATTGTCATTAGTCAGTAAACATATATTAATCACCTACTGTGTGCCAGACACTGTGCTAATCACTAGGGATACAAAAAGTAACAAAAGACAATTCCTGCCCTCAAGAAGCCCTCAGTCTAATGCCCTACATGTCAAACAGGAGCAATAGTGAGTAGGCCGTTTGGGCTGGAGCACAGATTCTATGAGTGAGAGTAATCTATGGGGGTGTGCTGGAGCTGGTACTTACCAGCTTCCATGAGCTGATTGTTAAATTTGCAGTATGAGTATTTATATCTCAGAAGTTAACATGCTACAAATCAGGGCCTCTTTTTATTGTTTTGTTGACTTTCTGTACTTAAGAAAGTGATGGAGAAAATGTTACCAATGCAGATTAAAATTAAAACTGTGATTGAGATATATATATATATATGTACATATGTAATTGTTTATTTTTTATGTTTTTTGGAGACCTAGATGTTAAACATTTACCAGCACACCATTGCTAATAGGTACTAAGCCCTGGAAAGGTAGATTGGTGCTAGTTTGTGAAAGGCTTTAAATGCCAACCAGAGAAATCTGAATTTTATACTAGAAGCAATAGGGTATCCCTAGGGATTTTTGAGCAGGGAGTGGCATAGTCAGACATGTACTTCAGCCATATCTCTTAAGTAGCCATTGCCTCCTCTTCTTGATCGTGGTAACAAATTGAACTTTTGAACCCAAGTGTTGGATTTACTTTACATTTATCCCTGCTAAATTTCATCTTATTAGGACCAGCTAACACATAATTCCAGTCTGTTCAGAACTTTTTGAATCCCAGCTCTGTCATCCAACGTATTAGTTATCCCTCCTACCTTCTGTCACCTGAAAATTTGACATGCATGCCACCTGCACTTTGAGCCACTGATAAAAATGTTAACCAGAATAGGTGCATGGAAAGGATCCTGAAGCATTCCATTAGAGACTTCTCTCAAGGGAAAAACTGACTGTGTCAGCACTCTGTGATACTGGTTGTTTAGCCACTGTCAACTGGCTATCTACCTACCTATTCTCATCTAGTCCATCTCTCTTGTTCACGAGACTATCATGGGACTCTGCTGAAATAGTGGCATACTAACTTTATATATGGCATTTCCGTGATTCATCAGTTTGGTACTTTTGTGGAAAAAAAAAGGCATCAGGTTAGCATATTCTTCCTGAATCCATGTTGACTTGGAATGATTACCCATTCCCTAAATGGACACAAGCCATCAGTCATCTCTTTGATAAAACATTTACACATTTTGTCAGTAATTGATGTCAATCTTGCTTAGTTTGTAATATCTACTCTAGTACTAATAGTATCTACTATACTAGTGATAGAATCTACTACTAATAGTATCTGTTATACTGCTAATAGAATCTGCTGCTAATCACATCTACTATATTACTGGTAGAATCTACTACTAATAGTTGTAGAGAATGGAATCTGTACTACTAATAGAGTCTACTATGCTACTAATAAAATCTACTGTTTCCCCCTGTTTGAAAATCAGGAAATGTTTGTTCATCTCCAGTTCCACAGTACCTCTCCCATTCTTCGTGATTCCACAGAAATTACTGACAGTGATTTGGCAATCATAGGCATAGCACAATGCTCCGATTAGCCCATATCTGGAGTCCTGTCTTCACATCGAGGTGCCAAATTTCAAGAACAACATTGCCAAGCTATAGTACATCTGGCGAGGGTGATCAAGGTGGGGAGGAGAATAGAAATCTGCCGGGCTGCTTAGTTTAGAGAAGGGACAACTATTCAAGGATATGATCGTAATATCTAAATATCTGAAGGGCTGTCCATGTGGAAGAGGAATTATGAGACTTGTCTGCTTGTCCTCAGAAGGCAGATCTAGGACGAAAGTTGCAGAGATCTAGGAGAAAAGTTTCAGAGAGAAAGATTTTGACTTCAGATAAGGAAAAATTTCCTAACGATTAGAATTGTCCAAAAGTGGAATCAGTGGTTTCTCCCCAAAAGAGGTGAGTTCTTCCTCATGAGGAGATCTTCAACGGATGAGGCTTAGCCTTCTCATAGAACCTTTGTAGAGAGAATTCTTGCTCAGGTATAGGATGGCCTCTAATACCCTTCTAGTTCAGAGATTCGATGACATTTAGTTTGTTTGGTATCTTGGGTATCATTCATCCAGGTCATATGTCTTGCACTCATTGAGCGTGATGAGCTCTCTTACCACCTCCTCATTCATCTTGATTTCAAACTTAGGGTTTTCTGGGCAGCTTGGACCGAAAAACTCTTCTTGCCTTCTAAATCCTATTTGGCTAATTGGTTCCCAGTGCTCTGTCCATCTCAGTTTCTGCTCTGGGCAACAAAAACCAGTGGAGAGGGAGATGAGAGTACCTCGTGTGTACATGATCCCAATGTCAACCCCTTACGATGCTCCTTTTCTTATCTGGGGGAGCAGTTTTACTTTGACCCCTAACCTTGCTCTGTGCCTTAGTAGACTGATGTCAATACAAAATTGCTAATGTATACTTAACACTTCTTTACTAAGACCTTCAGGCTTCCTTACAGTTTTGTAGCCTGATTGCAGATATACATCTTAGATTGAAAAGGACGCTCTTTAAAAAAATCAACAAGAACAACCCTAAACTTAATTGTTTCAAAACAAAATCAAATGCAACATAATTTTTTTTTGAAAACAGAGATATAATGTGATTTCCTTGTAAGTTGCTTAGAAATTCTACTATAAACACATGTTTGAGATGGAACAAATGATTCCACATCAACTACATTGTGTTCCTAATCCATTTGGGGTGTGTGTGTGTGTGTATGTACACGTGTGTCTGTGTTTTAACATTGGTCGTCTGCTGCTAATTTTTGATGTTATTCCAAGCCTCAGTCATACCTGCTTATATCACCAATGAAGAAACTGAGATAGTTTTGTAATGAAGTCACCGGTCCTGAAGTTAGGGAATTGGCCAAAAATTAGGGAAAAGTTTTCCTTCCAAACTATATGCAATCAATCATTGACTCATTTTCATAGCCACAGAAAGAGGTAAATAAGAGAAGCCATATTAGATTGGAATTGCATTGAGGGAATTGGCTGGAGAGAAAAATGATTCCAACTTTATACAAAACAGTAATAGCAATATCTACAAACCTGCAAGTTTGAATGATAGAATCCTTAAGAAAACCCTGGTCGCGTCTCTGTGAGGACAGTGTTGGGAGAATATGGGGAACATATGCCTTTTGAGTGCTATGAGGCCTAATTTAAGAATCCCTCACTAGTACCAATTTCTGTCTGTGTGGCAACACTTGAAGACCTCACGGATGTATAGTTTTTCCATTTGAATAGAGCCTGTGAATAAAAGCGTGATTGGAGCGAGACAAGGGGTGAAGATGCTCCTAGAGAAAGACATGATTTTTCAATAGTCAGTTTTTAGAGAAAGCAAACAATGAGGTGGCCAATTGAAAAAATGTAGATGATAATTAAAAAAAAAAGAAATTCCCACCAGACTCCATTTACTTCTGCAGTGCAGTGGAAGCTGATTCCAGGGCCTAAGAGTATATGAGAAAAATCAAAGTATGAACAGTTAATAATTCCAATAATCTAGGTTGGGGAAGTCTCAAGGAAGGGGATAAGGGCAATTTTCGTTGCTCTGGGGGTCTATAGTGGGGAAAGGAGGAGGAATGGAAGGAGGGGTAGGGAATCTTTTTACGCCTTGCTAACTAGATTCTTAGTTCTGTTGTTTCTATGCTGTCGGAGGATTGCAAATGCTGTCGGTATCCTTTAAATAAAATACCTTGGAGTAAAACCCTGGTCACTCTACCTAATTGGGGTCATTTCCCTTAAAACATGCACATACTACCCCCTTCCTACCCCACCTCCCAAAGCCGCCTCATACTCACTGATCAGAAATGACAATACTAAGAATCAAACACTGAGGTAAAGAGGCGGTAGGAATGTTTGAAAGCAGTCCTCTAAAAGTTAACTGCACCCTTAACAAAACCCCGTGTGAAATAAATCCCATTGACACCACCATGAGCACCTGCCACTAGGCTCCCCCCACCCTCTCGCTCCCCCTCTCTCACAGAAAGAGAGCTTGTCACATAATAATGGGATCTGGCTGGAGCACTGGTGGACATCAGATCCATCCTCCACTTTTGTGGCCCAACTGATTTAATCAGCCATGATAGATAGTGACCTTGGCCCGTGTGATCTCATCTCGAATGTCTCCAGTGAGGATGATTTCACCACCTTTCTTGGCAGCTCCTCCACTCCTATGGCTATAACACATGACATATGTTTTCCCTGTTGAAACTTAAGCCTATCCCTTCTATTTTTGCTTTCACTGATGAGTGGGAAAATGGCCTCCTTTCTTCTCTTCTGCTTCTGTCATATATTAAGAAACTGTTACTGTCCCCTTTCACTCACAATGATATTTTTTCCTCAAGGCCAGGCATGCTTAGTCCTTTTAAACTCTGCCCAGAGGTCCTATTTTTCA
The DNA here is from genome assembly GCA_028646595.1 of Phalanger gymnotis. NCBI lineage: Eukaryota > Metazoa > Chordata > Mammalia > Diprotodontia > Phalangeridae > Phalanger > Phalanger gymnotis. The sequence goes on along the minus strand of JAQQSZ010004615.1, from coordinate 1,773 downwards.
TGGTTATCTCTCTTTTCCATTTCTCTTCTTGGTCCTTGAATGTTTTCTTTGAAAAGTTTGCCTAATAGGCCATCTCTCATTTATATCTAGAATACCATGGCAGATTCAGTGATTAACAAAAACAAAAGAATAAGGAAATTAAGATGTATGGCCGGGGAAGGGAGGGAGATTTTTGGACCATGTTCAGAAATAGAGAAGGTCTATTGCAAATGGACAGAGGTGGGGGATCTGGGTGAAGAAGTAAAAGATACTGATATTTAAGGATTTGAGAAACCTGTACCCTAAGGTTTTGGTGGGGAGGTTCACCCCAAAAGCACATCAGATAGTATTAGAGAGGTATAACATTGAAAGGGGGAGAAAACTTAACCTTACAATAACTAAGATTTACAGTAACAAAAACTTGTTCCCTCAAATCAGAAGTTACCTGTTTCCATATTGTATTACATGAATCACATTTTACTCTCAATCCATAGTTACAGAATCTCTGAGCTGGGAAGGACCTCTGCAACTATCTGGTCCAATCCATGTGGTTCTCCGCTTTTTACTAATACAATTTGTGAGTGCCTTTTGTTGTTACATCTTAGTCCTTTCCCTCCTTCCCCCTGCACCAAACTCTCCCTCATGGAAAAGCAGAACAACTGAGCAAAGCCATCTGATCCAGAAGCCATGACTGACTGTATGCGGCATTCTGTCATGGTAATGCCTCGTGTCTCTGCTGGGAAGATGGAGGCATATTTCGTTCTTAAGACCTCTTCTGGTTTTTCTTTGTCTTATTTAACTTCTTTCTAGCTTCCTTTTCATCTACATTGTTGCAGTCATTTTCTATATGGTTCTCCTGATTCAGCTTATTTCAAGTCATGCCTTGACACAGCTCTGGGCAAATTCCTTACCTTCTCAGGTATCTGAATAATTGGAGGGGAAATCACAGATAATATTACGCAAAAATACTAGAAGACACCACTCACTACTAACCTGTTTATTTCCTTTCTGATCCCTAAAAATTTTTGAGATGATCTTGACATAGAACCAAGACATATTTGATATAGATAAGTAAAGGGAATCAGCATGCCTTATAGTCATATAACTGACCTAAAATGACATTTGCATTCCAATAAGAAAAGATAAGCAGTATATTAATAAATGGGGCAGCTAGTGCTGGCCTGCAGTCAGGAAGACTCATCTCCTTGAGTTTAAATCTGGCTTCAGACATGTACTAGTAGCGTGACCCTGGGCAAGTCGCCTAACCCTGTTTGCCTCAGTTTCTTCACCTGTAAAATGAACTGGAGAAGGAAATGGCAAACTACTCCAGCATGTTTGTCAAGAAAACCCCAAATGTGGTCATGAAGAATCAGATACAGCTAAAACTTCTGAACAACAACAATATTAACAAACAGTAATAAATAATTCAGTAAGAGACGTGGGTTCAGATGCAGGCTTTGACACTTACTTGCAGTGTGACTGTGGGCAAATTTCCCTCCAGGTCTTTCTCAGATTCATAATCTTCATCTGTAAAATGGGACCAATGTTATGTATCTAACAAGGTTGTTGTATTGCTCAAAAGAGGCAAAATATACAATGACCTTTGCAAATATTAAAATGCTATGGCAGTTTCAGCCATGGCCAAAGAAATTACAAATGACAAAAGAAATGACAAATACTTTTATCTTCTGTCATTCTGGTCAAACTGGGGTTTCTCATATCACTGTTGAGCTCAGTGAACTGGTCTGAAGCAGTTGCACGAGATTTCCTCTGGCAAACCTGCCGATTTTAGTC
>JAQQSZ010004614.1:0-14103 GCA_028646595.1 Phalanger gymnotis | reverse complement strand
TGCTTCCCTCTGCCACTTTGTTGGTTCTGCAGTTCTAGAATTGGTTCAGAGCCATTTTTTAATAGGTTTTTGGAGGGACTTGGTGGGGAGCTCACGCCAGTTACTGCTTTGCAGTCGCCATCTTGGCTCCGCCCCCGGGATCATGGTGTATTTATTTTTGTTTCTCCCCCTAATGCTGAGCTATATGAATGTTTGTTGAATTCTAGGTAACTTTTATAGCTTTTTAATGAGGTTAAGAACATTCTGAAAGAAACTTGGATTTTAGTTTTGATCCAGATTTTTCCTTTAGTACAGATCTGTGCTAATTTGTTGTTTTTAGCTCTTTGGTTATATTGTTTTGGGGTTTGAGCTGTGTGTGATCTTTTACCTTTATAAAAAAATGGTGAAAATTTTCAGTGTCGTTAGGAGGATTGAGAGAAAAGAGTGCCTTAGTCTTTCCTATTTCTGTAATCCTTATTGTTCTATCACCTAGGGAATTTACATCATTATTAGGATCATAATTCATTCTAGTTTCTTAGTATATTAGAACAAAGAGAAGTAAAGGAACTCAGCAATCCGTCATTGTCTCAATTCTTCCATATACTGTTTGACTGTGGGAAAGTTACTTAACATCTCAGTTTTCTCAATTTGTTAGAATGGAAATAATACTACTTATAGTACATTCCTGACAACAATCTTGTGACTTTGTAACTTTGAAGCACTTCATAAATGTGAATGATAATAAGAATGATGGTGAAGATAATTTCCCCATCAGATTTATAGGTGATAGAATGTGTGGCCAGGATAATTAAAATGTACCCTTCATATACCAAATCCTGACAAATGCCAGCTCTTCTTTAAATGTTTTCTAGATTTCTTTTAAGTTTGTACCTGTTTGATAATTAGCTTTCTTAATACTCTAAATCCATTTAATTTTTCAGTTGATTTTTTTCAGAACTGTGCTTCAAGAGGAGAGAACTAGGCCAGAGGTTTACCAAATTATCTTCTAATCTGAATATAGATTTCTCTGGGCACCTGAGAAGTCTTTTGACTACTCAGTTCATGTTTTTAGATCTTAGTTTATTTATTTAAGTGCAAAGTGGAGAGGGCAGTTGAATTAGATTATTATTATAGCATCCTCCAGCTTCAGTCTTCTGTGATTCTATGAATACTTTCTCAGATTTCTCTTAAACTTTGGCCTTCAGGGCCCTGGTAATACTGTTTACTAGGCAATTTTTTCATGGAGGAAAGTTCTTATAGGTATTTGTGTGGCTAGTGTTCAGTCAGTTAAATTGTTATTTCAACTGCTGTGTCTTGTTTAGTTTTTCTGCCCTGACTCATTGGTGGCTCCCATGGCCATTCTTTTGGGTTGATGTATGACCATTTTAGTATAAGCATTGATGTTTTGAATTTTTGGGATATCCGTAAGGAACTTATAATGGACAGTTGAAAAAAATGGTCATAGCTTTTGGCTCCCAGCTCATGGTGGTGAAGGTGTAACTTCTTTTGGTCGTCCTGAATCCAGGTTCACTCGACACCGGCAGCCACTCAACAGTGTCTGGGCCAGGCCTCCACCTTCGTTGCCGCCATGCTGCCCAAGTTTGACCCTGATGAAATTAAAGTCATATTTTTAAGGTGCACTGGTGGTAAAGTTGGTGCCACATCAGTTCTGGGCCCCAAAATTGATCCTTTGGGTTTGTATCCCAAAAATGTTGGTGATGACATTGCCAAGGTAATGGTGACTGGAAAGGGCTAAGGATCACAGTGAAACTTACCATTCAAAACAGACAGGCCCAGATTGAGGTTGTGTTTGTTGCCTCAGCCTTGATCATCAAAGCCCTAAAGGAACCTCCTTGGGATAGAAAGAAGCAGAAAAATATTAAACACAATTGAAATATCAGTCTCGATGTGATTGTCAACATTGCTGGACAGATGAGGTATCAATCCTTGGCAAGAGGTCTCCCTGGAACCATTGAAGAGGTACTTGGAACAGCCCAGTCTGTGGGCTGCAACATTGATGGCAGACTTCTTCAGGGTGTCATTGATGACATCAATAGTGATGCTGTTGAATGCCCAGCAAGTTAAAAGCTACAAAGGAGACTATTGCAATAAATTTAACATTTGACAACAACAAAAATAAAAAAGAAACAAATAGATGGTCATAAATGTTGCATATGTAAGTTGCCATTTTGGCGTTAAGAATTGTACCAATCAAGGGCTGGCAGTCATGAAAGTTTTCCATGCCCTGTGGTCTGTGCTATTAAAGAGGGGAATTCTGTACTTCACAAAAATGACATGTTGGGACAGCTAGGTGCTACAGGGGACAGAGTGCCAGGCCTGAAGTCAGGAAGACTCCTCTTAGTTCACATCAAGCTTCAGCCACTTACTAGCAGTGTGACCCTGGGCAAGTCATTTAACCCTGATTGCCTTCCCTGTTCTCCCTCTGGTGGCACCCCCTCCACCCCCCACACACATGTTAAACTTTTCAGAAGGAAAAGTTGACATCTTACTAGTTCTTAGGGTTTTTTTGCTTTAATTTTCACAAATGGAGGAACATCTCCTCTCAAAACAGCTGTCAGCTATAGAAAAGCAGAAAAAAAACCCAAAAAACATCGCCATCATTTGTTTTCCTGGAGCAGCCGTTTCCCAAAATTTCTGAAACAAGCCACTTGACAAAGCTAGTTTTATTGATCCTTTCATAAAGGAGAGGTGTGCCCTTTGGCAGTATAGTAGTGACATTGACCATATAGTATTGATCTGTGGGTTTTTTTTAACCTCTAGTGTTGATTTGATTTTTATTGCCTTTGATTTCTTTATTCTTCAACACTTCATACAAATAGGCTCTGTTTCTGTGGAATCTTTATATTCTTTGGACCTCAGTTTGAGGGAGTTGGACTAAATAACCTCTCTTTTAGCTCTGCAAACAGCCTCTAATTTTTCATTGACAGATGAGGTCTTAGCTCAGAGGGTGGAGGATGAGGAACTATGGGAGGCTTGAGGAACCATGGAAAGGTTTGGAAGAGTTGTGGTGGTAAGTAGGATAGTGAATGAATTGGGGAGATGTAAAAGAATTGCCTTGCTGTAGTGAGGGCTCAGTTAAGATTATGTAACATAAATTTGTAGGGGGTGCAGTCAGCAGTACTTTGTTATAAGAGTTTCACTCTTATGTTGAGTAAGGGATGAAGGCAGAAGATGGTTTCAGTAATCTAAAGCTGAGGATTGGCGAGATAAGACTGGTGATAGAATAAGAAGGCCAGGGAAATGGCTTATTGTCTTATACATGTATAAAGATACGTATAGATCTGTCTGTCTATATGTGTGTGTGTGTATGTATTTTTTTTTCAGCATTAAAACTTTTATCAGATATTTAATGCACCCTTCATTAAAGTTTTCCTTTGATGCATCATTGTGGTATGTTGGTGACCTGGGTTTTCAAAGGCTTTGCCATGGAGGTTAAGCTCTGGCATGTCCTACCAAGCTAGAAAGACTTCAGATAGTTGCCTATGTATGTCCCCATGGTTCAAGAACCACCCTAACCAAGTTTGAGAGAGGTTATTCACCAAATTGGTTGGATGGTGGTGAATTTTTCAGCTCCAGTGCTTCTCGTGACCATCTATCTGCTAGAGGGGTTGTGATCTTTGTGGAGAGAATACCCACACTGATGAAATCACTGATCCTGGAAGTATTTAATGCAAGTGTTTTCCTCCAGTCTAGCTGTATTGATTTTATTTATGCAAAAGCTTTTAAATTTTATATAATCAAGATCACCTTTTCTACCCTCTATCTCTGATTATGCATTTTTCATCATCCAAGGTTGTAAGATAGAACATTCTATTCTCCTCTAATTAACAACTAGTCCTAACACAGGTGAATGTATATTAATTTCCTTGTCAACCTTATAATCAGTTTACAAAATGTTTTTTAACCTTAGTTGTATGTTCATTCAACAAACAACATTCATTCATTTAGCATTTATTAGGTTCCCTCTATGTGCATTTTAAAGGATAGAAGATGAAATGAAAAACAGTATGTATCTTCATGGAATTTACAGTTTTGTTGAGGGCATAAGCCATAGATACATACAAATTTAATATAAATTAAAATATAATGAGTGTATAAGAGGAACATAAAGTTCACTGAGATAAGATAAGGGGAATTCCTTCCTAATTGACAGGGGTTAGGAAGGTGTTAAGTCAGAGGTTTGTAAATCACTTTATTATGTGTTAGAAGGATTTCTGATTCAACATCGTTTGTTTTCATTTCGTTTCATTTCAATCTGTCACCTGGATGATTGTTTTAAGCCAGGGTTTACAAGTCGTAATTTTGCGCTCTAGGTCTTGAATTTGAATCTAGGAGAGGATTACTGCTCATATATATAACCTGGTGGTTGGCTGATAGTATGAGGTAGAGTTAGGTTTTAGCTTTAGCATATGCATAAAGTTAGTTTGGGTTAGAGTAATTGGGCAAGCTACTGAAGAAAAATTGTAGAAACTTCATCCTAATAAAAACTAACATCACATGAAGCGGCTAAATGATACAATGGATAGAGTCCTGGACCTGGAGTCGGAAAAACCTGAATTCATATTTGACCTCAAATTTTTACCTTAGAAACTTAACTGATTGTATGACCCTGGGAAAGTCTTTGTTTGCTTCAGTTTCTTCAACTGTAAAATGGGGATGATGACAGCAGATCCTTCCCAGGGTTGTTGTGAGGATCAGCTTAGCACAGTGCCTGGCATATAGTGGGAGCCTTTTAAATGCTAACTGCCATCATCATCATCATCATCATCATCATCATCATCTCCTTTCATTGACTCATATCCATTCTTTCTATGTAAACTCCTTTTAACTGCCCTAATAATTATAAAGTTCTTAGGAGTTTCATGTATCATTTTCTCATAAACAAATGTGAACAGTTTAAATTTATTTATAGTTTAAGTCCTTTATAGGTACTTTTTCATGTTTACTTTTATGTGCTTCTCTTGAGTCTTTTGTTTGAAAATCAGATTTTCTAGTCACCTCTGATCTTTTCATCAAGAATGCTCGAAAGTTCTCTGTTGTTTTATTTGTTTCTTGATGTTTGATATAATAATTAACTTTCACTTTCCCAATTCTAAATTATTAAGGAGTTCTTTTCTTCATTGATATTTTGGACCTCTGTTTCCATTTGGCCAATTCTCCTTTTTAAAGATTTCTTTTGTCCCTATTTTGCCGTTAGGTCAACTTTGGTTTTTAAGGTATTATTTTCTTCAGTATTTTTTTGTGCCTCTTTACCAAGTTGCTAATTCATTCTCATTCTCTCTCTCTCTCTCTCTCTCTCTCTCTCTCTCTCTCTCTCTCTCTTTCTCTCTTTCCCTCTCTCTCTCACACACACACTCAGTCATGGTTAAGTAACTTGCCTCAGGGTCACACAGCTAGTAAGTGTCAAATGTCTGAAGCTGGATTTGAACTCAGGTTCTCCTGACTCAAGGGCTGGTGCTCTATCCACTATACTATCTATCTGCCCGTTAATTCTTTTTTTCATAATTTTCTTGCATCACTCTCATTTCTTTACCCAATTTTTCCTCTACCACTCTTACTTCTTTCTTTAATTGTTCCAGGAGTTCTTGTTGGGCTTGAGTCCAATTAGCATTTTTCTTTGAGGTTTTTTAGTAGCTTTTTTCATGTTAGTTTTTTTTTTTTGTCTTGGTCTTCCCTACCACTGTAGTAGCTTTTTATGGTCAAATTCTTTTTTTGTTGTCTTCCTGTTTCTCATGGTGTCTTGCTGCTTTAGTTAGGCTGGCTTGGTGATTCTGTGGGTGGCAGCTGGTAGGCTTGGTTGGCTCCTTCTACATAGGAGTTGGGACCTCCTGATGATGGGCTGGTGAAGGCTACTCATTTCCTCATTTGATCATAAAAGTCTAATTGGTTTCCTCTAAATCTGTTGTTTTTGTCATTTCTTAGGACAATAATTATTTATTATGTTAATGTGTTGTAATAAGTGAACACTTCAGTTTTCAGCTTTTGCTTTTTATGAGGAGTTGCTACAAATATTTTTATACATATGTGCTCTTTTCTTCTTTCTTTGATCTCTTTGCTGCATAGGGCTGATAGTTGTATAATAGTTGGTTTAAAGAATTTCCATTCATCAGGGCTGTATGAGTCTACTGCTCTACTAACAGTGAATTAATGAGCCTTTTTTCTCTCAGGTCCTCCAACTTTTGTCATTTTCCTTTTTTGTCATCTTTGGAACCTCAGAGTTTATTTTCATTTCTCTAATTATAATGATTCAGAGCATTTTCTCATATTGCTGTTGATAGTTTGTATTTCTTCCTTTGAAAGCTGCCTGTTCACATCCTTTGATATTAGATTGGGGAGTAGCTATTAGTTTTATTGCTGCTTAAGTTTTCCTAGTTAGCTTTTGCTCTTTTAAAATTTTAACTGCATTACTTTTTTGGGTAAAAACTTCTAAATTATATATACCCAAAATTGTCCATTATATCTTCTGTGATTCTCTTCTCTGTCATTTGTTTGGTCATGGACTCTTCCCCCTCTCTATAAGGTAATTTCTTCCTTGTTCTTCTAACATGCTTCTGATGCCTTTTCTGTTTTACGTCTAAGTCATGTATCTATTGGGCATTTATTTTCATATATGGTGTCAATGTTTGTTTATACCTAATTTCTGTCAAACTGATTTCCACTTTTTTCCAGCAATTTTTGTCAGTCTTTATCCCAGTAACTGGGTCTTTAGGTTTACCAAATACCATGCTACTGTATTCATTTGTTTCTGTATGTTTGTTCCTAAACTCACATGAACCTTTTACAGCAAAACAGTCACAACACAGCTGAACAATACTGATCATCAATTTATCTTTAGTTTTTCAAAATGAACTTAGTAGTGAAAAAGCACCAGAAATGTATGAAAAATCAAATTGGCAGGAATTATGCTCTCAGTTTTTTTTTTAAAGAAAAGGTGTGATTCATGATAAAAGCAAGGATTTCATCATCTTATCAAAGCAAATTAACAGAATTTATCATTTGAAATATGAAATATATTATATCACTGATACTTTTCAAATATGATCTCCTTTTCTTTTTCCCTATTTTAAAGTTCAGACCTCTGGGCTCTCGGATGTATAATATACCAGCTTGTAGCAGGATTACCACCATTTAGAGCGGGGTAAGAGAAATGTGGTCTTTTTAAATTTTTTTTTAAAGATCTCACTGTTTTCCATTGATTTTTTTTTCAATAATATTCTCATAACAAAATGAATTTTAGTAATTAAGTACAAATTACTAAACATTCAGTACCTTCTTTTAAATTCTGGGGTAAAAGTATTTGAGATTTTGCAGTTACCAAGTTATTTGAGCATTCTTTTGTCAAAGGGCCAGTGGTATATCCAGTTGAGGAAGGTGTGATTGGAGCAAGGCTTCATTGGCGCACAAATTGGACCAATGAGTTGGAATTGCAGAAAGGCAGACTTACGCTTTTAATAAAGAAAAATTTGTTTAAAGACTTGTCCCAAAATAGAATGGGTTTCTTCGTTGGATAGTATGTTCCCTGTTAATGGAGCGATCTTCAAGCTGGATGACAGTTGGTTAGGTATCTTATAGGGGAGGCTTGAGATTGGTTTAGATTACCTTCAATTTTTTTCCAACACTAGAATTCATTATTTGTTAGTGAGATCAACTCTCTTAACCACATACATGACAGCTATAAGAATGTTCCCTCTGACCTTTTGGGAATCTCCCCTTTTTAGGGGAGAGGAGTGGGTAATACCATGGACTATCCAAGTTGTGAATTGGAATCTTTCCCCTCAAAGCTGGTTACAAATGCTGCTTACAGCCTTTTTGGTTTGAAGATAACTGGTATATGTGACTATACCAGTTAAAAAAAATAACAACAAAGTTAGGATTCGTGCTTGTTTGCATGATTCTGGGATGAATCATTTTGCTTTTGTTTTGCCAGAAATGAATATCTTATATTTCAGAAGATAATTAAATTGGAATATGACTTTCCAGAAAAATTCTTCCCTAAGGCAAAAGATCTTGTGGAAAAACTTTTGGTAAGTGTTTTTCTCATTTTATTATGGTACAGTATGGGTAAAAATTCCCTTTTCACCTATGTTGATGAGGCTTTACTAACTTCATATAATTTCTTGACTTTGGAGTACAATTAAACTGTATGTTCTTAGAATTAGCAAAGATTTTCATGATGGGTGTGGTGGACCAACCCTCTTCTTGTGTTCAAATTTTGACTTCGCCACTTAATAGCCATATGACTGCAAATAAATTTCTTTACCTCTTTAAGCCTCAGTTTACTTATCTTTAAAATAAGGATGATATTACAGTAATTTCATAGGATGTTTTGAAGGAAGTACTTTATAAAGTACAAAGTGCTATATGGATATAAGCTGCTATTGTTAGCTAGAATTGTAGCCTATTAAATTACAAGTAATAATTTCAGAATTTTTTCAATATTGAAACTAGTGAAAAAAAATTGTCTAATCTTTAATACTCTTTAATGTGTCAGTCTAAGTCACCAAAGGGCCAACTGTGTCAGCTATGTCAGTTCATTGGAACTTTTACACAGGATTTAGATTTAAACCAAGGAGAAATCTATAGCCAGTATTTCATTGATTTAGAGGTTTGTGTATTGGCAAGAACACTCAACTGTTGTAATTCTCATGCTTGGATGGGTGGCACACCACGTTGGTTGGGAGTTAATGATCTTCTGTGAAGTGTCTTTTAGAGTTCTGGTAGACAGTGTTAGAGCTTTCGGTTAATGTGACAGCTTTTAACAGTGGTACATGTGGATGGTTTTTGCCTTCGTTGGGCTTTCTTTGCTGTCTTTAACATAGATTTAGATTTTGCTGTCCAAGGTGAGGTGACAGAAGAAAATGACTTGAACGTATAGGTTTTGGTACAGTTTTTAGCGGCCTGAATCAGCAGCAGTTACAGTTCTGAATTATTCAGCCGTTGGCATTACAGATAATCTAGTCCTAAACAGAGCATTTTACGGTGGTCCAGTAAGGGACAAGCATTACAGAATTGCTCAGTGGGGTCTTTGAAATGAGAACCAGTTCTTTTACAGCTCTTTATGCCCATGTAGGGTACCTGTGGTGGCGTAGGCTTTGTGTCAGCACCTTGAGGGCCAAGTCTTTTTTGGACTAGATAGAATGCAAGGAGAAGAAAACGGTTCTAGTAACTGGTAGAATTGGTGCCTGTCTGTGCATGCTGAGTCAGGAAGTAGACAGTATTTGGAAACAATGCCCATAGTCCCCCTTAGCCTGTGTTAGCCAGATTTCCTGTATTGTTATTGTTACTAAATAGCATTTGAAGTTTTTTGATTCTGGAGCAATTAGAACTGTCAGGATAGGTCACTGTAAATTACACTCAACTGAAAGTCATGGACAATTATTTAAATGACATAAATTTATGCAGTAGTGCCTGAGTATTGACAAAGTGCTTCTCTCATAACTGAGAAGTATGTAGGCTAGGTATTATCCCCATTTTACAGTTGTGGAAACTGAGGCTTAGAGGAGTGAAGTCCCTTCCCCAGGGCCAAAAGAGCTGGTAAATGTTGGAGCTTGGACTTGAACCCAAGTATTCTTACTCCCATTCTTGGGTTCTTTCTGTTATACTAATGCTCTTCTCACAATAAGCATATTGACTGGAGCCTTTATGGAAAGGCTTTTAAAGGCTAACATGAAATCTATAAAAATGTCTTAAAGCCTAAGAAAATGTTTATTAGAACTTTAACAACTGACCTCCCTGATGACTCCAGTATTTTTAACTATAGAAAGCCTTGCTAAACCAGGAAATTTACGTAGCCTTTATATCAGACTTGTTTTAGAATTTAATAACTAGGCTGGTGGCTGATTATAAGAAATATGTTATGGAAGACTGTTGAACACATCAGGCTCTTACTTTTCTTATATTTCCTATAGCTTTTCCCTTTTCCTACCTTACCCTGTCTGAGTGATTTCACTAAATCCTTTGGACAAAATTATAGCTGTATGAGACTGTGAGCTAAAATTGCTTTTTAGGAAATGAATGAGGGAAATTTCAGTAAGTCTGTAAATAGATTATGCTAAGTCTTTTATTTTGCTATGAAAGCCTTCTTTCTTTACAGGTCAGTTTTATTTAAGAAATTATTGTAATATGTGTATTTGCTAATGCTCTTGTTTGTGCTGTGTAAGTCATTTCTAACTGTAAGAAGAAAATATAGGTAGATAGAGATGAAAAATGTAGGCAAAAGAAATTCTACAAAAACAAATTTATAGTCCTAAACTGGTTGGTTATGGTAGAGCTATTAATTATGTTATCCAGGCATCCGTAGATGAAATGACAAGAATTACCTTTTCAGTGCTTAGCATCTAAGCTTATAGTGGGTACTTAATCATTGTTTGTTGATTGATTTCTCGCTGGGAATTTGCTTATGATTTCTTTTTAAGGTTTTAGATTCCACAAAGCGATTAGGCTGTGAAGAAATGGATGGGTATGGGCCCCTTAAAGATCACTCCTTCTTTGAATCCATAACGTGGGAGGATCTGCAGCATCAGACACCTCCAAAGCTCACGGCGTACTTACCTGCTATGTCTGAAGATGATGAAGACTGCTATGGAAATGTATGTCAGTTTATCTGTATTGTACTAATTTACCATTTGAGAATTTTCAAAGAAAAAAATACCAATTCTTGTTGTGATTGTTCGGTTGAAAATATCTAATTACTATTTTCAGTGAGTTAATGCTGTTATGATGGTATTCTAATACTTCTAAAAAAAAGCTGCAATTTAATTGGTGAATGTACTCCTTAAGTCTGGCTCAGGTCACAGCCCCCCTATACCTTAGTAGATAGTTTCATGAGTTGCTGAAGACTCCCCCTTTCTCAAATAATTTGATGATTGTCCTAAATTCAGTTATCACTTGAAGCTTTTCTATATTACTAGGATATGCCAGGGATTATATTCCATTCATATATTCTTCAAGAAGCTGTGGTTATTTCCATGTCACAGAGAGAATGTGGAAAGTTTTATCTACTCTTTAATATTTTTTTTTCTTTTGAGTTCCCAGACCTATGTACTATTCCCCCTTTGTCCTTATTCAGTGTACACTGGATAAGGGGAAACGAGGGGCATAATACCAGTTACTTTTAGATGTGGTTTCCTTCATAGAGTAACTTTAAATAGAATTTATAATCTTTAACATGCAGAAGTATTACAGGAAAGGCAATTTTCCCCCAAGCCATTCATCCTGCTGTTGTTCAGTCATGTCCAAATCTTCATGACCTCTTAGGCTTTTCTTGGCAAAGATAATGGAGTGGTTTGCCATTTCCTTTTTCTAGCCCATTTTACAGATGACAGAACTGAGGCAAACAGGGTTACATGACTTGCCTAAGATCACATAGCTAGTAAATATCTAAGGGTGGATTTGAACTCAGGTCTCCTTGACTCTAAGCCTAGCACTTTATTCACTATGCTACGTAGCTGCCCTAAGGGGCAAAGAATTGAGGAAAATTATATTGATCCTTTATGCAAGGATTATAGATAGCAAATGCTCATTGTCTATCTTTCTCCCTTCTTTACTTCCCTCCTTCCATGCCAGACATTCGGAAAGGAGAATTAGACATTCAAAAATTGCAAAACATATGAAAAATCTTACTTTTCTCTTCAGTCAGTCCATGAGTACTTCTTAACACCTGCTTTTTTTCCCAGTACTGCTAAGAAGAGAAATACAAGACGAGCATAAGATAAAATTTCTGTCTTCAAGAACTTTATGATTTCATTGGAGAGAAAAAACTCACATATAAATTAGAACAGTTGAGTACTGAGCTGCTTAGGGCTGATCGTAATGCAGAGTTCTGAGAAAGGAGAACTGTGGGGTTGAATATGGCAATTAGGAAGTAATTGGTGACCTTCATTTGGTTAAGAGAATGACCATGAGTACAGTTTTATTAGGGTGTCAGAAAACCAAATTGTGGATACAATTACCAGGCTTAAGTTAATTCCCTTTTTTTTGAAAGGAGGGCAGGGTTTGACTAGGAATCCAAGTGAGTGAATCAGTCTAGGTTGGAACCAAGTTTAGGATACCAAAATCTTATAAGGCTGAGTCAGAAAAGAAAAGCCTCGGGTAGGAGCAGAGTCTTAAGGTAGGGATTATAGTAATGGTTCAGATTCCAAGGTACTTTACTGTTTCCGTACCCTCTTATGGAGGGTGTGTTTTTCATTCCCGCTTCCTTCAACACGAGAGACATTGTTTGAGTTGATGCACCTGTTGGGAGTGATCCTTACTTTATTGGAAGAGTTGTAGAAATGGAGTAGCAGTGAGCTGACAGCAGGTTGGGATTACTTGCTTGAAAAGAAATGAATGAATAAGTAGGTAAAGAACAAATTTGGTAAATACAGAGGAGTAGGAAAAGTCAATTTTTTTGGAGATGGTCATATTTGTCCCCTTCTTTCCACTTACACATCTGACAACCTGGTGCAGACCTTCATCGCTAAATACCTGGACAATTGCAGTAGTCTTATCGATTGTTCTCTCTGCTTCAAATCTCTCCCACTGCAATATGCCCTCCACTCTGCTACTAAAGTGATCTTCCTAAATTAGACCAGGTTTGAACATTTCACACAACTCAGTAACTCCAGAAGCTCCCTGTTGCCTCTAAGATAAAATACAAAGACGTTCAGAACTAAGCCTCTTCTAGTCTTCCACCTTCCTCCCCTCCATCAACAATTTAGTGATTTTGGCTTCTTTGCTGTTCTTCATACATGTCGTTCCATCTCCTGACTCTGTTCTGTTTTTCTGTCTATCTCCCTTGCCTGAAGTGCTCTCCTTTCTCCTCTTTGACTCCTGACTTTCTTTGAGACTCAACTCATATCCTATTCTCTGCAGGAGACCTGTCCTGTTCCCCCATTGCTAGAGCCTTACCTTTTGGATCAGATACCATGTATGCTGTGTAGACTTGTTTGCATGATGTTTCCTTCATTAGAACATTAGCTCCTTGAGGGTAAGGAGCACATTTTTGCCTTACTTTGTCTTCCCATTGATTAGCACCCTGTGTAGCACATAGTAAATACTTAATACCTGTTTATTGTTGAGGTTATTGATGATGGTGATGATGGGCTGTGGGGAGAGGAGCACAAAAATTAAGGTCTTACAGATGAATTTGTGCTGTGTGTTATGAAGAGTGTCCCAACTTTAGTATGCTTACGGGTGACTCTTCTTATAAGTTGCTGAAGGTAAAGCACAAAATGATGGAGAATAATAGAGGCTAAGCATTTGCTAAAGCCACTGAGAAGGGTAAAAGTTGGAGCATAGGTAGAAGGCACAGAGGAGATAAGGGCATTATTCATTATATTCATTATATATTCAAAGTCAAAGCTTTGAAATGGATTTCATAAACATGTGACATGAATGTCAGATGAGGTTAAGCTAGGTGAGGGTGGGTGGTTTTGCTACTTTAAGGAAGGGGTACTGCGTCCCTTCGTTGAGCTGGAGAGTATTGGCTGCGTTCAGGCTTCTGAGAAAATGGACTGTGGTTTCATCTAGGGTAGGATTCTATTGAGGAGATAGGATGGAAGAAGAAAGTTGAAAAAAAAATTTATCCCTAGTGTAATAGAGATTTCAATGCTGACATCAGAAAGAGAGCTAGGTGGCGTAGTGTCTGGTGTTGGAGTCAGAAGATCTGAATTAATATTCTTCCTCATATGCTTATTCATTGTGTGACCCTGGTCAAGTCATTTAACCTTTTTGCTTATCTGTAAAATTTCCTTATCTGTAAAATGGGGCTTGGACATGATGACCTTTAAGATCACTTCCAGCTCTAAATCTATAGATAATGGATTGGGCCCGGACCTTGGAGGAATGAGAATGGCTGCTCCCAATTATGGTGATAGTATTAATTGGTCATAGGAGTTCAGGTGATAGGAGTTTTCTATGTGGCTGTCTTGAATGAGGGAAGCAGGGTGTTGGAAGAATAAGTTATAGGGAGAGCCCCACAGGAAAAAAGGAGGAAGAAGATTAAAAAAGGGGGGGATGATAGAAGGGAGGGCAGATGGGGGTGGAGGTAATCAAAAACAAACACTTTCGAAAAGGGACAGGGTCAAGGGAGAAAATTCAATAAAGAGGGATAGGTTAGGAAAG
>JAQQSZ010004613.1:0-14103 GCA_028646595.1 Phalanger gymnotis | reverse complement strand
TGTCTCCCCCCCCTCTTTCTTTCTTTCGTCATTCACAAAATCTTAAACCTAGTTCACTCTGAAGCTCACATTAATACTTATTGCCTGATGGACGTAGAGGCCTATTCACTAAATATTACAATTAGCTTGTTCACATATTTTTCCAGGCTGTAGAGAGCAAAAAGTTTTCAAGTCCTACCTAGCAGAGGACATCCAAATCACATGGGAATAGGATGAGGCATATATTGTCTCTGTCATCCTCTCTACTACTGAAATTCTGCCAACAATGCTTTCTTTTAGTCTTAAGATGTTATCCTGCATCCTAATGTTTTTATTTAACTAAAAAGCAATTAATTTATCCACCAGTAAAGAGTATGCAGAATACTAAAAGTAAAAGAAGAATAGGATAACAATTTATCCTAGGACCATTTCTATCTGAACTCCATTTAAAAAGATGAAAATACTACTACTACTACTAGTACTACTACTACTACTCCCACTACTAGTACTACTACTACCAATAATAATAAACAGCATATAAGTAGCATTTTGGCATTTGCAATTCCTTTTACATACAGTAATTCACTGGATCCTTTTAACCACATTGATTAATCATATATTGTATTTATTTTACATATAAAGAAATTAGATCTCAGGGAGATGAAGTGGTTTGCCCACGGCTAAACAACTACTTAAGTGTCAAAGGAGGGATTCAATTCCTACACCAAAAAATTTTATTAGTAATATATAAATGGAAAGTAGCTTTAAAATAATAGATAACCCACTAACTAATATATTCAAAAGAAAGAATCATCAGTATTAAAGTTGAATTCAGTGGAAATGAAAGTAAAAAGAAAAGGAAGAAAGGGAAGGAGGAAGGAAGGAAGGAAGAGCAGAGAAAAGAAGAAAAAGAGGGAGAAAGAGAAGAAAGGAAGAAAAGAAGGGATGGGGAGGATGGCTGAAAGGAAGGAAGAAACAGGGAGGAAATGAGGGAGGGAAAAAGAAAGAGAGAAAAAAAGGAAAAAGAAAGAGGGAAAGAGTAAAAACAGAAAAAATCCAGATGGAAAGAAGGGAGAAAGGGAGGAAGGAAGGAAAGGAAGAAGAATAGAGGGAGGAAAGAAGAAAGGAAAGAAGGAAGGAAAAAAGGAAAGAAAGAGAGAGGAAGGATGGAAATTAGGAAGGGAGGAGAGAAAGAAGAAATGAAAGGATGAATGTAGGGAGCTGGAAAGGAAAAGAGGAAGAAAGAGCCATGAAACTGAGTCTCATAAAAATTTGTCACCGTATCTAAGAGGAACTTGAATCACATCCCTATGGATTCAACATAGATAGAAGTGGGTATATAGTTAAGGTATTGTCATGGTCACATGTAATTTTGGATATAGTTCAAATGAATACCAGTAGGTCAAGTATTGAGGATTTTACTAAGATGAGAAGTAGTGGACCTAACAGTTATATACTCCTGTTGCTCTGATTCTAGCTGAGAATCATGGAGGTAACATGGCTATAGGCATTTTCTAAAGGGGTAGCTGTGGGTTCTGGGATGACAGAAACATATCCCTACTCATGCAACTTGGAGCCACAGCCAAAAATGTGTGTCACAAAATGACCTTAGGGATATTGGATACCAAAACATGAGCATTATACTGCTTGGTTTCCTAATTTACTTTCCTTTTATGTCTTCATTTGCTTCATGACTGTTGTGTGTAATTTGTAATTCTAAACAGAGATGATTAGACTTTTCACATTATCTAGGCTTTAATAAACAAACATTCTGCAACGAAGTAAAATTTCTATTTATCTCCTAAGGGGATATACTCTATAACAGATAGAGGAATTTCACCCTCTCAGTGAATTTTTCAAATAAGTCCTGTCTGGTAGTTATTCAAATTTCATATCTATTTTTTTTTAACCCAAACAGAGAATATTTCACACACACACACACACACACACACACACACACACACACACACAACAATCTGGAAGTCAGTGGGATTGCAGAGTCAAACACTATTGTACACAAACAGTACAGAATCCAAATATTCCTACAGAACCTTGTAGATAAGTTTCTGTTAAAATTTGTGAGTCATTATTGCATTCAGATACACGTTCTCAGTCCAGCACCATGAGCTAGGCCATATTACACCTCCCCACCTTTTTTTGTTCCATGACTTCTTTGGCATTTGAAATTTTTGTGTTCTATGGATTGGCCCTGTTGATCCACTTCAGAAGGCATTAGCCTAGGCCTACAGAGTATTGCTATAATTGGGAGCTACCCCATAATGCATATTTAAGCTGTAGAGCTCAAATATTCCTTAGCAAAGGATTCTTTTTTTTCTCCATATATGCCCCATATCTTCCACCAGGGAAGTTTCAGATGCAGAGCCACAGTAAGTCAGGGTGACATGGTTAAATTCTTCTTGGTATTCTAGAAATCTTTCCATAAATATACTAATTTTCATAAATTAATTGGAGTTCACCCACCATTCTACAACAACGAGAATACAGTATACTTTTCTTAGAACATGTTCTGGAATGTCGTCCAAGAGGGACTGAAGGTCCCCCCTGGTACCCCAATAGAGACCAAAGCGTATTAAATTTAAATTGAATAAGAAGGTAAAGAGTTGCTTCTACATTTGTTTACTCCTGCATGCTTGGTTGCTCACTGGAAAAAGTCCTATTGATTGAATAAGCAACCTCATTTAGAGTCGAGTTTGATAGAAGTTTTGTTTTCTTTTGTTTCAACTGGTTTCAAACTTTTAAATGCTGACATGGTTTTACAGATCATCCTATTCATGTTGGTTATGACCACTTCCCCAGATTCCAGTGCTGGTCTTTTTAATCTACCAGAACCTTGGATTTCATAAGACAATCTGTGGATATCATTTTTATTCTACTCAGTTCCTGTCAATACTTGTATCATTTGTTCTTTTCCAGGATACTTGGAGAATTCTGTTGGCCTCTAATGAGGAGCTAAGAAAGCAACATGATAGACATGTGGAATTTCATTCTCTTCTTCCAGAAGACTAAAACTTTTTTTTTAAAACAATAATTCTCTTTCATAACATCTACTGACTAGCATAATCTCCCTTCAAGGAAATCTGTCTTTTGGTCATCTTAGTTGGCAATAGATGTGTACAGTAAGAACAGAAATTGAAAGTTCACCAAAACTTTTCTCAGCTCTTTAGGAAGTAATTAGTCATTCTCAATAGGCAGTCATTGGCTACCTCTAGGCAGCCCTACTATTATATTAGGTATGTGTTTCAAGGGAGAGATTGGGGAGTGATAGATTCATTAGCTTCTATTGTGCTAGAAATCTCTAGAAGACTCCATTTCCGCAAAGATATGAGTGGGATCTTGCTCCCCAAAGGCCGATGGATTATAGATATCTTCTCCATTAGCTGCTACTTCCCATAGAATTAGAGAGGCCTTAATTGTATAAATTCAGAGTCATGTATAGTCAGAAGATACATGTAGCTTGAATCTAGAAGACTTTTGGCAAATATTCTCTACATTGTACTCAGAAGAAGAATCCAAGGGAGTTACTGCATTTTGAATAGAACCTAAGAAATGATAAACAATACAATAATAAACAACAAGGTTTGAGGGTCAGGCAGTCATAAATGCTTAAAATTTAATGAGGAATTATGGATCCATAAAAGTTTCCTGTAGTCCCCCTGTGGCAGTGGGTCTGGATATCCTGGAATCGAAGCTTAGAAATGATTCATATGTATTTTCCTCAGTGAAGAGACAATCATAATGACTTTAAGATGCCTTAGAATGTAAGCCCTTTGCAGGAAGGGGCAGTTAAACTTTTGTCTTTTTCATCCTCAATGCTTAACATTGCTGCTTAATATATTATCTTTCATCTCTAGCCTATCTAACGCTAGAAGCTACAAATGCTAGACTTGAATGATACTATGGCTAAAAGGAACTATTATAGTAGCAGCCTTAGCAGGTCTACTAGCATGGTGATTCTGTAGAGTTCAGTGGCTTCTACTCTATATGTTACCAGAACATTTTTTCTGTTCAACCTTGAATGACTCTGCTTGAAGCTGTGAAAATTATAAATACAAATTGGTGGCAATGCTCCTATGTAAGACTAAGTTAATGGAGGAAATCAGCAATAAAGGACACCTATACCCCTTCAGGATGTTAATACTATGGTAGAGACAAAATCAAAAATAAAATCAATAATGATATACTGATGAAAATTCACAATTCTTTTTTTAATATTTTTTTTTTATTTTTAGTTTACAACACTCAGTTCCACAAGTTTTTGAGTTCCAAATTTTCTCCCCTCCCTCCCTTGCCCCTCCCCCTCAAGATGGCATGGAATCCAATATATATACTATATATACCTTCACATTAAACTTATTTACACAATGGTCAAATTGTAAAGAATTATGACCAATGACATATTGCTTCTGTGATGACTAACTTTAATTGACTTGGCTCTTCTCAGCAATACAAAGTTCAAAGATGGCTCCAAAGGACTCATGATGGAAAGCGCTATCTACATCCAGAGAAAAAAAATTACAGAGTTTGAAAGCAGATTGAGGCAAACTATTTGCTCTCTCTCTCTTTTTTTTCTCTTCTTTTTTGATTTTGTTTCTTCTTTCTTGAAATCCACAATTCTTCCACAAAGAGTTGTTAATGGAATTCTTTTGCCTCTATGAAAATCGGTACTTCGGTATTTTTGTTTGGGGGAGGAGGGGCAGCGGCGGTGGTGGTGGTGAATATTATTAGCATTCAGTCTTACCTGGAAGTGGAGTTGTGGGGTAGAGAACAATATGACAAAAGGGCTATCTCTGTCTAGAGAGGAGGTTGCTGTAGAAGGTAGGCCATGAAGGAAGGATAAAATATGATGAGATATCTGGGATAGAGTTGCCCAGGGATAGTTGTGCCATGTAGCACTTTGGACCATGAGGTGTATAGCAGAGGTGTAGATCACTGCAAAGAGAAAATATGACCTCAAAGGAAGTGAGTTTTCTCACCTTTCCTTGATGTCAGTTCCATGAAGAAAAGGCCCATTCTTCCCACATTAATTATGACTCTTCCTCCAAAAAAAAAACCAGAAATATGACTTCTATATAATTACAACAGACAAAGAAATACCTGATGAATAGGAATATGCATGGAAATGCTGTTACTGAATATTAATAACTGATGGCAACGTGAACTAACCAAGGCAAAAATAGATTGTAGTCATCTCTCTATCTTAGAATTAGTCAAGTACTGTGCTCCATTTCATGTTAGAGCTTTCAAGAGAACTTTAAAGATTTTGGAAATAATCCAGAGTGGAATAATGGAAATGATTAAAGGGCTTTCAAACATGATCTAAGAGGTAAGGTTAAAAGAACTAGCATCAATGACCATAGTGAAGAAGGAAGAGTAACTGAATGATAGCCTCCTTGTATATGAAGAGCAACAATAGGGAGGAAGATGACCATACTTTTTTCCACCAAGGTTAGGGAAAGGAAAAACTGGTTGAAATTTCCAAAAGATAAATTTGGATTACGTTAAAAACTCTCAAATTGTTGGGTTAGAGAATATGTCCTATTGATCTATTTATAAATGGAAGTTGTGGAAACAGATTGCCTCTAAAATCATTTGCAACTATAAAACTTTAAGTCTTATGATCTGTATTGTGAAAGAACTAAAAGATGAACCAAGATCAAAACAAAACACTCTCTCTCTCTCTCTTTCTCTCTCTCTCTCTCTCTCTCTCTCTCTCTCTCTCTCTCTCTCTCTCTCTCTCTCTCTCTCTCTGTGTGTGTGTGTGTGTATGTGTGTGCACATGTGTGTATCTCACTTCTGTCACTTTTTTGAGTTTGGTTTTCCTGCTTGCAACATAGACTTTTGTTAAAGGTTAAAGAGAGTGATATTCATGAAAGTGTTTTTACCACCAAATATAAAATTATGTAAATGTATAGTAGGTGATGTTTGGGAAAGACATATAACATTTCTGGGCCTCAATTTCCCCACTTGTAAAACTTTATTGCTAAAATCTGTTCTAGTTATAGATACGAAACACTATTATTATAAAATCATGATGTTTAGAAGAATGAAGATGAAGAAAAGGAGAAGGAACATGGAACACAAGGTGTTAGAAATCATGGTAACTTAATAGTCATGTGTTTGTGCTAATAAATCTAAAGATGGTAAGAGAAAACTTTTAAAATTTTGTCAAAAGCTCCATTGGCATTAGATCAAATGAAATAATAAAAGTAAAATGCTTTTCAAATCTTAAAATGCTACATAAATATGAGATATTATGATTATTTTCATAAAAAATCTCTAGCCCCCAAATATTGCATTTTTAGAATTTTTTCTAACTGATTATCATTGACTTGATTTATTCTAAGTTAATGTATCATATGTTTCTGACAAATGCTAAACAGAAAGTCAGATTCTGAGATAAGTAGCTAAACTCATTCTGGTTTTCTGGTTTGTTTAACCACGGGCATCCATGCAACCAGGCCCCAAAGTCATATTCAGTTTACAATGAACCAAAATTTAAGCTGGCCCTTTTCTGAAATTTTAGCTTGAGGGAATCAATAATTAAAAGTCATCCCTGTGCATTCTGCAATCATCAGTTGTGGTAATAAATGTAATGCCTTTTGCAAGCATTAAAGCCAATATGAAATATTAATTATTTTACTCCTGTTTAGAGGAAAGATAAATGATAGCCAACTCGGTACATTTGTCTTTCAAGTTTTTCCATCCTTTGTAGAAGCTTATTTCACACTTCCTCATCCGTGTTGTAAAACTAGCCAGAACTGGGATTTATCATTCATGAACTACTTTCAGTTTCGTGATTGCAATGTATTACACATCTTCTCATTATCCTTGATATAGATTTGCTGCACTATGGGATGTCGTAAATTATGTTACTTTACTTGGTCTTCATTTAATTCTATTAGAGGCTTAGCTTATAATTTACAATGTGGTGAATTAATTTCTGGAGTGTTTTGTTGTCATTTTTAGTTAAGAAGGAACACTCATTGCTATATTTTTCTAATGTTGACTTTTTTCATAAAAGATTAATGATTAATGTAGAATTAGTGATAAAATGAGACTGCTCATCAAGTCTAAAACCCCATCACAGTTAATGCCTCCAAAGTCATAATTTGAAAATCCAGAGGCACATCGATTTAAATCTGTTAACTCTCATTATAACCTTCTTACACATTTGCCTCAAACACATAGATGAGGGAGGGGCCCAGACACATTTCTAATGCTTTGAGAAAGCAAGATGTGTGAGGAAATGTCTTAATCAAGTGTAATAATCTATTTATGTTAATGTATTCCTACTTCAGTTTTTGCTAACATGATCCATGGGAATATTAGCAGTATCATCATGAAGATAGGTACATTCCTGATGACAAAGCATTCTGATGCTTCAGTAGGCCTTCTCTACCTGTTGTGAAACTTAACATTGCATTAGTTGGTTTAGTAAATAAAATAATGGTCACCACAGCCTCTACAAATTTCTTAGCTTAGAAATTAATCAAGAGGTTTGCATTAATGCATTTTGGCATCGGAGTTATAAATTATACATAACGCAGCATAACATTAAAGCATTAACATAATTTAACAATACTGATCTATCACTTTACAAATGAAAAAGCTGAAGGCTTCCTATCTGACTGTTCTGACTTAGCTCTGATATGTTATGCATGCTCAAATTCATTCTAACAAGAAGCACATTTTAATAGTCTTAATCCTACTTTCCTCTTTTACTAATTGTGCAAGGAAATGTTTTATGTACAAATCCATTCATTTCTGATTCATCTCTTTGGCATTGGCTTGACTCTTGTCTTTGTTCTCTATTTTGGGGTGGAGACATGGCATTAGAACATGCCAGTTCCAGTCCTTAGGATGGGGTAACATGGAAAAGTGGTATTTTGTGTTATTTTTCCTCCTTAGAGAAAGTCTTAGGACTTCATAAAGGAAAACCCTAATTATAAACTGGTAGTTTTATAACGCTATTTGAAAAAATGATTTATATTTCCATAAATGGCTCAAACCAGTTGACAGATAAAAATAAAAATAATGTGTGCACCATCCTCACAACACCATCACAACCTATTTGTTAAGGATCCTCAGGGTATGTAATATCGCCTTATGTTGTGGTGCTATATGGTGGAGGACCATATGGGCTGCTATCCCAAGAAACAGCAGGGTTCAGTTAAAAGGTTCTATGTTCTCTGTGTGTGTGTGTTCCTTTCTAACAGCTTCTACATTTCTACATCTTTGCAATCAATGTTATTTATTTAACATAAATAACGTATATATATATTTGTAAAAAAATTCTTTGTACTAGATGGATAATTAGCATTTCAATATTCACATCATTGTAATTACAGATTAGTATTTCTGATTAATATAATGGTGTCACAATGATAAACTTTAGCCTTAACTCAAAAGTATTTTGAATTTTCTGTTATACAATATAATTAAACTCATTAGTCAGTTTCATATACAACTATGTTTTCTCTGAAGAAGGATCCAACGCTCCGGTATAAGGGAAAATGTCTGAAAATAGTTGTTATATGAAATTCTCAAGTACCTTTTAACCTTTCACCATACCTTGAGGAAGTTTTTGGCAGTTGCTAAAATCTCCATAATGTGCAAGTTTTGGAGTATGTTAGACTTTCAGATTTGCAAAGGATATCCATTTGTATCTAATCAGTGAATCATGTCAAAATGTGTAAAGTTTTTCATTGTTTATTTTTGAATCTATAAAAGGCTAAAGAACTGAGAAATTAGAATGCTATCCCCTCCGCCAAGGTATTCATCCTTTACTTCTTGGATTAGTTTCCTTGTTATATCTCTTTTGGCTTCCCTCACCCCCCAAGTACTCAAGGTTTTGTTTGTTTGTTTTTTGTTTGTTTGTTTGAAGTGGTTTTCAATATGCCTGCATGAAAAAGAGAAGGAAGGAAGTAAAGGAGGAAGGAAGGAAGGGATTAAGATTCTTCCATAAGTAATGAGATTTCCATACCTGGAGTTATAAATAATAATAATAACAAATAAATAATATAATATAAATAATAATGATGATTATCATCATCATTATTTATGTATACTGTGGAGGTGGTAGTCGCAACATTGTCATTATCATTATAGGAATTAGAAGATCAAACAGGTACCATTTATATAGTTCTTTAAGGTTGTTAAAACACTTTACTTTTTTATCCTATTTGATTCTCATAGCAGCCTTCTGCTATGCATCATTAGTTATTAATTTGGAGACAGGATTCAAATTCCCATCTTCTTGACTTCACTCTAGCACTCTAGCCACTGTACCACCACATTACTTAAGTAAAGGCTAGATGGCCACTTGGCTATTGTGTTGTATAGGGAGAGGAGATTCTACTCAGAGCCAGATTATGCTAGAGGAAAGTTGATGCTTGCTTAAACAATTATTTCAAATTCTCTTGCTTTTAAATTGTATTCAATCAGACACCATGGCCAATGTTCATAATCCCTTACAGTAAAGGAGGCTGAAACTGATGGATCTCTATGAAGTTCTGAGCTTGAGTAGGGCTAAAGCTGATCCAGTATATATATGCACTATATCCTTCACTAATGAGCAACAAGGAACAGGACCATGAGTTTGCCTAACGAAGGGGGAACCATCTCATGTCAGAAAACAATGGAAAAGGTTAAAACTTATATACTGATGAGCACTGGAATGAGGCCTGTAAGTGGTTGCTGCCCTTCTAGTCCTAACAGATGGGGCTAGCCAGTCTAAAACATATACATGCAAGCATATATGCATATATGTAGACATGTCTACATATATGCATATATACGTGTATACATGTACTCTATACCTTTTGATCAAATGAAAAATAATTCTCCTAAAGATCATGAAACAGAACTTTGTAATAAATAATTTACTAGTATTCTTACATTTCCCAATAACTATGACTTACCTCTTTGCCAACCATATAAGAACCTCTTTTACAACTATGAAAGGTTGTTAAAAACAAACAGTCTATATCTAACAACATATAACTCTTTCCACATCTATAGGCCATCATTATTTCTCTGCTAAAACAAAGGAGCTATACTTCACTACCATTGAAGTGAGTATTAGACATTTCACTGATCAGTGTTATCTTGGCTGTTACCATTACTTTGCTTTACATTTCTATGATCACTGTCTCCATTTGGGAGTGAGGGCTTCTTCTGACTTTTCAATGTATCAGTTACTACAAGTCCTTCCAAATTCCTTTGAATCCTTCCTATTCATCATTTCTTATAACACAGTAATACTCCATTACAGTTAGTCATTCAGTCAAGCATTTATTAAGCACCTACTGTATGCTAGGCACTGGGGATACAAAAAAAGGGCAAAAGTCAGTCTTTGTCTTCCAGGAGCTCACAATTTAATGGGAGACACAAAAAAACAAATAAGTATGAACAAATATGTACAAAGAAGATATACAGAGGATAAACAGAAAATAATTAACCAAAGAAAGGCATGAGAGGTATTGGGAAAGGCCTCCTGTAGCAGGTGGAATTTTGGCTGGGACCTGAAGGTATCCAGGAAAGTCATGAGGCAGAAATGAGGAGGGAGATAATAGGAAAAATGACAGAAGTTAGAGTGCCTTGTTTGAGGGACAGCATGGAGGCCAGTGTTTGTGAGAATGTATTTGTGTGTGCTCGTGTTTGGGGAAGGCAGTATAAGGTAAAAGAAAACTAGAAAGGGATGTGGCAGGGAGGATCCAAGTTACAAAGACCTTAACAAATTCTCATTCCACTCTTCCATCACCATGCTCTACTTGGAAAACTTCATTTCACACTGAAAGGTTTCAATATTTAAATTACAGGTATTAGGTCTTGGCAAAGAGAAATGACTTCTGAAACCTGGAAAGGAAAATACAGAAACCCTAGCATTCCTTTGAAGTCATCTGGATCCTCTGATGAAGTCTTGGATTTTTGCATTTTTCTTCGATTATAGATAAGAGAAGAATTCGGAGACTTTATGAAAAACCTGACATTCAAAAGAAGAAATAAAAATTTGAATCAGCTAATTTTCACATGCCTATTGGGACTGGTTTGATGGTACCTCATGGAAGACCTTTGATGGCTATACAAAAGAAACGGTAGGCAAAGATAAAAATCAGGTTCTCTTCAGAAACACACTACATTTCCTGGATGCCATTTGTACAAACAGTTGACTTAATATCCCAACTCAAAGCACATCTGGACCCAGTTTGCCATCTTGGCTCAAGTTAAATGTTTTCTGGCATTGTTGTGAATTTGACTAATGAACAACAGAGTTGACTCCAATGCTAGAAGTTAACAGCTACATAAAATAAATAGACTATAGTCCATTAGTACCTTAGGCTAACATATTAGAAAGACCAAACAATCAAATAATTGGTTAGTCAGACAAAAGAATGACAGTCTATTAAAGAAATATTTGTTTTGTTTTTAGGCTAAGAGCTTAAAACCAGCAAGTGGAGTGGACATGTAATACAGGTAGTATGCCTATTACATCATTTTCTTAATTTTTAATAGAATAACATGATATAGATAAAAATGAAAGCTCCTGCATCTGGGCAAACAGCCTACTGGGAAGCTGCCACAGTACGGAAAAAAATACTTGAAAGCAGACAATTTGAGTTTGAATTCTACCTTTGCCACTTCATTGGCCAAATTCATTTGGCTAATTCATTTCCCTTCTCTGGATACCAGTTTACTCAATTGCATAATTAAGTAATTGGACTAGTTAGTTGATTGTTCAGGTCCCTAACAATTCTAAATCTTTGATACTATAATTTTGAGATACTCTTTCACTTCCAAGATATGAAGGACTGATGTCTTCAGTTGTCTGTGCTGCCTCCTATATAATAATAATACTAATACTACTACTAATAATAATAATAAATACTAGTGTGTATGTTGTGCTTTAAACTTTGAAAAGCAATTTACAAATATTATTTTATCTTCACAACAACCCTGTGTAGTTCCTATTGTTATCTCCAATTTACAGATAAGGAAACTGAGGAAAGAAAGATTGAGTAATTTTACCCATAAGCATGTCCTATAGGTTCTACACAACTCTCTCTCTCTCTCTCTCTCTCTCTCTCTCTCTCTCTCTCTCTCTCTCTCTCTCTCTCTCCCTCTCACTCGCTCACTCTCTCTGTCGCTCTAGCTCTATTTCTTTCTATCTCTGTTTCTTTTTCTTTCTTTCCTGTCCCTAAATTTTCCCATTAAAACTATTCTCTATTACAAAAAATAGTTGCTCCTCTATTTCAGAAGATCCTTGCTGTCAGAATCTGACAAATTGGAAGGAACTAGAGAGGCTAATTCACATTATAGCATTAGTGACAAAAAGGACTTAATATCTGTCCTGGAGGTATTTATATTAAGTAGTGATAGTGAATTAAGAAGTAGGATGAGAAATCTAGGCATCGAGGTATTGTTGCTTTCAGTCATTCCCTAACCTAATCCAGCCTCCAAAGAGTTACCAAAATAAACTTGTTAAAGTAGAAGTCTTGCCATATCACTTTACTGTTCAGAAACCTTCCTGGACTCCTTATTGCCTCTAAGAAAAAATACGGACTCCTTAGACTACTATGCAAGACCTTCTATAATCTGGCTCCAATTTACCTTTCTAGTCTTATTTTACGTTCCAGGAAAACTTTTTAAGTTTCAAATTGTATGTCTTGCCTCTGGACATTTTCACAAGCATTCTCTCATTACCTGGAGCAGGCTTCTACCCAATATTTGCTTTCCAAAATCTCTATCTTTCTTCAAAGCTCAACTCAGGCCCTTTACCCTTCTTGAATTTTTCCCCGATCCTTTCAGTAGAAAGGAAACTCCTTAAGGACAAGATGTGGTTCTTTTCTGTCTTTGTACCAATAAGTGTTGCATAAGTTATTTTGTTTAATTAATGAATACAAGGATTAAACTAATGCTAATGGAAGTAAAACATCTAGTCAGAGCCCATACAGTCAGTGAGTGAGTTACAGAAGTGAAATTAAACTTAAGTGTTAAAAAGTGCCCTTTTATGACATGCTGTCTGCCTGCCAGTGTACTGTAAAGTTATAAAGGATTGATTGACCAGTTCATGGTGACTTCTTCATGACTGATATTGTCTTAATACGGTAACATCCTTGGGAATTTGTGCATTTCAGTGGAGATTAATTCCTGAAATTGGGACTGCAGACAAATTTTTAACTACCTTCTCCAGAAAAAAGAACATTGAAACATTTTTTTAATTTAATCTTCTTTATTAACATTTTCTTCATCAATTTCTCTAAGACTTGACAATCAACAGAACAACGAATGAAGCCCTAATTTTCAAAGTTTGCCCATTTCCAAGGTGTAAATGCTCACACTGAAAGTTTAATACTTGGATAGGAATGGCTCCCTCAGAACATTGGTTCTTAACAAGATTGAAAAGTTTAATGGTAATTTCATAGCTTATGGCCAGGCTCCTGGGGTGGGGGGTGGAGGGAATATTTTGGGAAGGGAAAACTAACTACTTAGTGTTCTCCAAAGCATGCCATATAAATAATATAGCTTTCTCTGTGCATTCATCTCGCCTTAGGCGTTGGATTAACTGCAACAGCATTGTGCTGTTATTGGCCTTGACATTTTGCGTAAGCATGGTTATTAATCATAGCATAACAGGATAATAAATAAGATTTAGAGCTGGAACAGGCTTTAAAAGTTACCTAAAACAATCAACTTAGATGTAGTTAAAGAAAAGAAAATAACGATGCTGTTAGAAATATACTTTAATAATAATCATATCCAGACTGTATAGCATACTGGAAAAACTGCTAGATTTGGAATCCAAGGACCTGAGGACTTTGGACAGATCACTTAACTTCTGTCTACTTTAGTTTCCTTATCTGTAAAATGGGGATAATAATGTAATAGCACCTACCTTTCTGTGAGAAGAAAATGAGATAATGTTTGTAAAGAGTTTTGCAAACCAGGGCGGAGCCAAGATGGCGACTGGAAAGCAGTGACTGGCGTGAGCTCCCTACCAAGTCCCTCCAAAAACCTATAAAAAATGACTCTGAACCAATTCTACAACTGCAGAGCCCACAAAGTGGCAGAGGGAAGCAGGGCTCCAGCCCAGGACAGCCTGGA
>JAQQSZ010004612.1:0-14104 GCA_028646595.1 Phalanger gymnotis | reverse complement strand
AATGCATTCTTTTCCTCATTGACTTTTTGGAGCTCTTTTGCCATTTGAGTTAGTCTATTTTTTAAGATGTTGTTTTGTTCAGTATTTTGTTCAGTATTTGTTTTGTGTCTCCTTTAGCAAATCATTGACTTGTTTTTCATGGTTTTCTCACATCCTTCTCATTTCTCTTCCCAATTTTTCCTCTACTTCGCTAACTTGCTTTTCCAAATCCTTTTTGAGCTCTTCCATGGCCTGAGACCAGTTCATGTTTTTCTTGGAGACTTTTGATGTAGGTTCTTTGACTTTTTTTGACTTCTTCTGGCTGTATGTTTTGGTCTTCTTTGTCACCAAAGAAAGATTCCGATGTCTGAGACCGAATCTGAGTCCGTTTTTGCTGCCTGGCCATGTTCCCAGCCAACTACTTGCCATTGGGGTATGACTGCTTGTAGAATAGAGAGTACTTTGTTCCAAGCTTGAAGGGCTGTGCTGTTGTTTTCAGAGCTATTTCTACACAGCAAGCTCTGCCACACCAGTGTTCCCTCTCCCCCAAGAACGGCCAACCTGGACTGTACTCAGATCTTAAGCAGGCTCTGCACTCCTGCTCTGATCTGCCACTTAATTCCTCCCATCAGATGGGCCTGGGCCTGGAAGCAACTGCAGCTGTAGTCCTGTAGCTGCATCACCTCTGCTGCCCCAGGGAGGTGGCCGAACTGTGAACTCCTTTCACTCTGTCACCTGTAGCTTTTCCCACTAACCTTCTCTGTTGTCTTTGGTTTGTGCGTTGAGAAGTCTGGTAACTTCCTCAGCTCGCTGATTCAGTCGTGAGGACCTGTTCTGCCAGGCTCCTGGTCTGGTTGGTCCAGGTGCAGCCCATGCTGGGTTCTGCTCCCCTCTGCTCCCAGCTCTATGTGCAATAGACCTTACCCAGTGACCATCCAGGTTGTCCTGTGCTGGAGCCCTGCTTCCCTCTGCTACTTCATGGGTTCTGCAGTTCTAGAATTTGTTCAGAGCCATTTTTTAATCGGTGTTTGGAGGGTTTTGGGGGAGAGCCCTAGGTAAGTCCCTGCTTTCCAGCTGCCATCTTGGCTCCACCCTACCTCATTCTATCCTGATTTTATAGATAAGACAACAAAGATAGACTGAGGTTAAGTGACTTTTCTGGGGTCACACAGCTAATAAGTATCTGTGGCAAGATTGAACATAGCTCTATCCTGGCTCCTACCTGACCATGACATTTGATGTACACCCAGCTGCTTTAGAAGTGGAAGGGACCACAGAGATTCTATAGCTCCTTGGATTCATAGTTAGGGAAACTGAGAGGCAGAGGTGGAAATGTGTCAGCCAAAGCTTCAGAGGGAGCTAGTGACAGAACTAGGCCTGGGGCTTCCGGATGCCCAGTTCAGGTCCTCTTCTCTTGATCCATGGGCTCCAGGTACTTCACTTCTTGTCCATCAGTAAGAATCAGGAAGTGGTGGTGTTTTCCCAAAGCAACCACAAGAAGATTGGACCATTCCCCATCTTCAGGCTGCTTTGTGTAGGATGAGAAGAAATGTCTGAAACAATGTCATGGCACCCGATGACTGCCTGTCTAAAGGACCTTAACCTTTAATCTAGATTTTCTTTCCCTCTCCCATCAAGTAAAACTTGCTGAAAAACATTGTTTCTGTTCCAATACCTTCTCCTTTTTTGAGAGGAGGTTTCTGGTCAAAATATTAGCCATGATGACACCAGCGAGCATGTTTGGGACTCCTCCTGCACCAATCAGTCATTTGGCAGCTGGTCATTCTGTGCTGAAGCATGGAAATCCAATGGGCAGAGTGGGAACCAATGGCAGTAAGTCAGCTCCATAGAGACAAGGCAAGGCAAAGCAACAAGCATTTATGGAGCCACTACTATGTGCCAGGTACTGTGCTAAGCACTGGAGATATGGATACAGGAAAAGAAAAACAGTTCCTGTCCTCCCAAGGTTTACAATCGAATAGAGGAAGACAACACAGAAAAGAAACATGGTAAGGGCAGGGAGAAGCCACGGGGCACAACAGGAGAAGGATAAAGGTGGGCCAGCCTTGACCCTGCACCCAAATGAAGGCCTATGGAGGAACTTACCACTGGGCAAAGGAGTCCAGCATGGAGGAGAGATGTTCCAATGTGAGAAGCTGGAGGGAAGACTGATGTCCCAGGGGTAATGGGCCCCACCTTCAAAGAGAGGTTCCTGTAGGTGAGGCAGGAGGTTTAAGTCTGGAGAATCAGAAACACAACCAAGAGGCATGTGAGTCAGACAAGGAATGCATCTGGCTCTTTCTACTCCCACTGTGCTTCGCCTAGTGTCCCATTGACAGAAATATTGGCTTCTGTTTGTGTAGTCATTTCAACTGTGCCGAGGGCTTTCTTGACAACAACTGTACGAGGTAGGACAATATTTTAATCTCCATTGCACAGCAGTGTAAACTGTGGGAAAAACTGAGTCCTTAGGTTTTAGAATTAGAAGGAGACTTAGACTTTTCTTAGTCCATGTCCCTTGGCCTTTTTGATAGAGAGGGAAACAGGGAACCTGAGTTGTGAAATGACTTACCCAAAGTCTCACAGCTGGTGGCCAATAGCTGGGATTTAGACTCACACCTTCAAACCAAATCTGCCCCTCCCCCATTCTACCTTGTTAGCTCTCTCCTTAATTCATCGAGCTGCTGTGCAAGGGTACTAATGTCGGGCTACAGACTCCACAGATGAATGTACCAAATGCACATTAATTTCTCCCTTGACACTAAGATCAATAGTGGACATATTCATCAAGTAAACTTAGCAAAACCCTTAGATTTGCCTTGCAAGTGGTTTTCGGCATTCACATTTGTTTCAGACTTGCACAGTTTGTCCTGATCCTTCTCACATTTACCAAAACAATGCTTTGCTTTTCCAGGTGGTTCTATCCCCAACCAATTCTCATCTTCTGAGCATAAAAGCATATTTATTCATGAAATATTTAGCATTCACCCAATCTCTGTCTCTCTGTATCTCTCTGTCTCTTTCTCTGTCTCTCCTCTCTCTTTGTCTCTCTGTCTCTCTGTCCATGTTTCTCTCTCTCTCCTTCCTCTCTCTTTCTCACTCTCTGTCTGTCTGTTTGTCTCTCTCTCTCCCCCCTCTCTCTGTTTCTGTCTCTGCCCCCTCTGTCTATTTCTGTCTGTGTCTCTGTCTCTCTGTGTTTGTCACTATCTCTCTGTCTCCCCCTCTCCCCTCCTCTCCCCTCCTCTCCTCTCCTCTCCTCTTCTCTCTCTCTGTCTCTCTCTCTGTCTCTCTCTTTCCTCCCCTCTCTCTCCCTCCTCCTCTCCCTCCCTCCCTCTCTGTCTCTGTATCTCCTCTCTCTGTCTTTCTGTCTCAGTCTCTCTGTCTCTCTGTCTCTGTCTCTCTCTATCTGTCTCTCTCTCCCCCTCTTTCTCTGTCTCTCTCTCTCTTTCTGCCCTCTCTCTTCCTCCCTCTCCATTTCTGTCTGTCTCTGTCTCTCCCTCTCCTCCTCTCTCCTTGCCTCCCCCGTCTCTCTCTCTCTCTCTCTCTCTCTCTCTCTCTCTCTCTCTCTCTCTCTCTCTCTCTCTCCTCTTTCTTTATCCCCACTGTCCGTCTCTTTCTGTCTCTGTCTCTGTCTGTCTGTCTGTATCTCTCTCTGCCCCTTTGTCTCTGTCTCTCACTTTTCCTCTTGCCTTCCTTTCCCTCCCCTCCCCTCCCCAAAGTCTGATAGGGAGGACAGGTAAGACTACTTAACTGCTGGGAGCCCCAGTTTTGTCCTCTCTAAAATGGCCAGACCAATGCTTCTTCTGTGTGACTCACACAGGGTTCTGTGGGTCAAGTGCCCTGGAGATCACAGAGCTCCATGATCGATTACACAGAGCTCTTGTGATTATCACCATTAAATGGTCCATGCAAAGGTATGCATGGAAAAGCAGAGTGTACATGTATACGCTGGATACAAAACTAGGTGAATTTATTTCAGTGATTTCAATGATCGGTTTTCAAAGTCACCCTGCCTGAAATCATCCTGATGCATTTAGAGCCCTAGGCCTCGAGACCACTGTATATGTGCAACTATATTAGAGCCATTTCAGTTGGACTGTCTGCTTCCATGGAAAATGGCCTTATTTACTTGAGTCTTAGAGATGCCTCAAGAGGCAGATTGGTTTTCTTGCACATTGTCCTCACAAATTTTATTGCCGTGAATTCTTTGTAAATGAGTCTCATGGGAATTGCAACGCCTGTCACCACAGGCCTCCTCATTTGCTTTTCAGAATCTGACAGCCTCTTTCCCCTCTCCTCAGGTTTTCATTTCTTTGACTCTCTTTAACCTGTCAAATGGCTGTCAGGAATTAGCACCAAGCTAAAGAGCCACATAGTGAATCCAGTGGTTTTTCAAGTTTCACACGTTTCCGGGATGAATTAGTTTTCATAACATTGTTACCCAGGCTGTGGGATTTTAAAATATTATTTAGCGTATTCCAAAACAACATTAGTCACTCAAGCCCCCTTGGTTGCTCTCACCATTCCTAAGAGCTTTTGAACTCTCCACCCCATCCCACATATTTCTAAGGGGATTCTGGAGCAAGAAGGAAATGTCTGCATTAAAGACTTAGCTACAGAGATTGATTGTGAGCCCCCTCGCTGACTCAGAGGCTCAGCCCCCCCCAAGCCCTCCCACCCTTGTCCCCTCCCACCC
The DNA here is from genome assembly GCA_028646595.1 of Phalanger gymnotis. Lineage (NCBI taxonomy): Eukaryota > Metazoa > Chordata > Mammalia > Diprotodontia > Phalangeridae > Phalanger > Phalanger gymnotis. The sequence goes on along the minus strand of JAQQSZ010004612.1, from coordinate 9,429 downwards.
CCAAGCTTGGTTTTAACATTTCACTTACCTCATTTTTGTGTCAAGATCTCTTATTTGCATTTCTTGGGTAATATTTAACTATAAAAATAATGATACTTATGGAGAGATGATAAGAGATGAGGGCAGGGAGGATTTCTTTCTTATCATTGTGTCCTCAGCACCCAGCTTGGTGACTAGAATGGAGCAGATGCTTAATACATACTTGTACATTGATTGATCTTGCCTCCACAGCACTGCAATGCTGCAGTTTGTGTGATTACTTATACAACATGGAGTCCTGTTCCTTGTGTTCCGAATACAACTTTTTTCTGATTTGTTATCTTTTAAAGGGAGGGAGGCTTCAATATTTCCACTGGAATATGAGCTCATCAATGTGTCCACTTTCTCTTCTGGTTCAGATTGCAACCCCTCATTGTCCGTGCATCCTGGGTGACCCTTGTCTACGTCTTCCTATACATCTTCATGGATGATCTGTCAAACACGCTGCCCTCTGGCTACATGGCTCACCCATTTTATCTAGCAAAGTATCATTGTTGCTGTTGTTAATAGTCACAATAATGATAGTAATTGCTAACATACATGCATCACTTCAAGGTTTACAGAATGCTTTGTGTTCACTCATCTGGTCCTCACATGGAGGTGGTGTTGTACATCTCATTTTACAGAGAACAAGAACAAGGCTGAGAGAGGTTGGTGCCCTACCATGGTGTGTCGTTAAGCAAAATTGTCTCCTTAGCATGGCTTTTGTTTCTTTTGAGTGGAAGTACTTTCAGCTGTTAAGTGCTAAGCCCTAGGCCCAAAGCCCTGTCAGGTGTGAAACATGTGTGGGTGTAGATTGATGACTTAAGAGGGGCCAGCTCGGGAACCAATGGTCTCTGGTCGTTGAGGCGGGGCTTGAGAACATCAGAAGCTGCTGCGAGGAAAGGTGAGCCAAGAGACAACTACGGTGGAAGCGGAAGCTGTGGAAACAGGAAGCTGTGGAAGCAGGAAGCTGCGGAAGCAGGGCCTACCTGTGTGCAGACCCAGGAGTGCGAGCAGGAACGTGAGGCCAGTAAAATGATTTGGCTAAATACTATCTTGTTTTTCTGTGGCCTCCTGGTTACTCTTGTGAGGTGGGCTTTCTGGGCCTGGAGTCTTTTTGTCAAGATGTCGGAATGGGGAGGCTGGTTCACGGATCTGCTGTGGTGGGGCCTAAATAAACTTTTTGTTGTTTTCTACTTATAGAATCTCTCATACCTTGCGATTTCAAACCATTCAAATATATACATGATTATGTTTGAGATTATAAATTCGGCCTTCCTACTATACATGGGTCACACGGCTAGTAAGTATCTGAGGCAGGATTTCAATCAATGCCTTCCTAATTTAAATGAATTTAAAGTGCTCTGCAAAACTTAAACACTATATTTACATGAGCTACTACTATTATTATTATAATACCCATTTATACTAATTCATCACATAGTAATAATAAGAATAATAAATCCACTTATGCTCATGATACATATACATAAATTCATGTGTGTTTATGTGCACCTATATGTATACATACGAGAAAGCTGGAGAAGCAGTGTGGATAATAAGCTGACTTTGAAGCCATGATCAGCTGGGTCTAAATTGTACCTCTGACACCTACTGGCCAGAGGAAATAGTCTCAGGATTCTCCACACCAGTGGAATCCAAGGTGTTATTCCCTTCCCCATTCCTATTCCTAAGGAAAGCCTAAATATCTGTTTTTCCTCCTGAGGGAATCCATTTAGATAATGATTTCATGGTTTAATACAATAACTCCTCATCTACATGAGCATTTGGAGAAGGGGATTCCAGTCTTGCCTCAGACCAGTCTCCAGGTCTTTTCTTATGTCCCAGTTTCTATGTTTGTAAAATGAGGGGACTTGATCAAATCATCTTTGTGGTTCCTTCTAGCTTGATATCCATATTTCCTGAAATCTGAGAGAAGTATATTGCCCAACAATCACATTCTTGAAGGTTTTTAGAATCTGAAAATGGGATTCCAAATGGGGCTGCTTATTCCCCAAACCTTAGAACTGTTATAACTGATGAAATGGATTAATCTTTTAAAACATAAAAGGGTTAGGGCATAGCCTAGTTGCACAATGCCCTTATGTCAAGGACCTATGGAGCTCAGACTTAGTTTCTCAAAAAGCCCAATCATTATATTACCCTCCAAATGGCTTGTATTTATTTTCTTTTGTCACTTTCAAAGTCAAGTTAAACAAAATATTATTAGGTGCTTCCAATTAACCAGTCATTATTCCAAGAGCTAGTAGTCCAAGGGAGAAATGAAACAGCCCCTACCCTTGAGACCTTTATTCTCTATTGGAGAAGAGCAGTTATGACAATACAAAGATAAAAGAGGACATCATAGAAGCAAAAGAGGGGACCTAAAAGGTTTTCTAGAAAAAAATTGAGAAAGGGGAAATCATTTTAACTAATAGTATGAGAAGAGTGGAGGCAGCTGAATGAATCTTGAAGGAAGGAAAGGATTCTGAAATTGGGAGATGAGGAAGGCCTGTGTTTCAAGGATAAGGGACAACAGGGCAATTGCAAATGGCATTTGGGATGAACATAGACTCTCAGAGGAGCAATGATAGGAAAATCATTTCATAGGACTTAAAATTCTAGACTAAGAAGTTTGTCTTTTATTTTAAAAGCAATGAGGAACCACTGAATGTTTTTGAACAAGGGAGCGGCGTGAGAGAATCTGTGTTTTGGAACAATTATTTTGACAACTGTTGAGGGATGGATTAGAGAGGGGAGAAATCAGGGGCAAAGAGATCTATTAGGAGAATATTGAAATAATCTAGGACTGAAGAGATGGACTTGGGAGTTGGGTGGTGATCTCCACAGGAAGACAGAACATCAGAGGAAGAACACTTTTTCTAGGTGTGCACAGATGATAAATTTCATTTGAGACATTTGGGCTTGAGATGATGATTCAGCTGAAGGTATCAAATTGGTTGGTTGGATATGGGTCAAGGGCTCAAGAAAGAAATGAACATATAGATATGGGAAGTGATGGGCATGTAGAAACACACTAGATCCACAGGAAATGATGAGATTGTCAAGGTGAGAATCGAGAGAAGAAAGACGAGAGGTTCAAAGACATCATATGAAGGTATGCTCGTATAAACATGTGGCAGTTAAGTGATCAACAAAGGAGCGATATTGAGACCAAAAAGGTGCAGCCCTAATGGCATAGAAGACAAGGGAGAAAGCAATATCCTGGATGAAGGGCTTCCAAGCTCTTCAGAGGTCAAATAGGATGAGGGCTGAAAAGAGGCCGTTTGACTCAGCAACTATTCGATCTCTGGAAAACTTAGAGCAGCTAAGTGGGTGGGGTGGGGCCAAAAGCCCATGTTAGGGTGAGACAAGAAGCTGAGGCATCGAGTGAAATCAATTCTTTCTAGGAATCAGGAAGACTCACTCACTTTCCTCATTATATTTCCATGCCAGTTGCCTACTTTAATATCCCTTTTTAATGGGCTTTTGCACTAAAAAAATCATAAAGTGAGCATATGCTCAGAATGCATTCCACTGATGTGGTCTCCTCAAGAAGATTTGTAAAAATCAGGCTGAGGAAAAAAAATATTTATAGGGAAATTTGGAAAATGATTCCATTGCGATCCAGGGAAATGCAGTCCTTTTGGATCCACTCATATATTCCATAGACAACTCCCAGTGCTGAAAAAGAATATTGAATTCTGAACCATATATGGATATGAACGGATCCTCTTCCCCAGGCATTCCTTTTTGATTTTGAAATGGATTGTATGAGAGTCCTTTTCTTATCCACTCTATCCACCTTTGCACTTCCTCTCCCCTTGAAGAATGTTAACACTTTGTGGGAAGGAACTTTTCTTTTGGTTTGTATATTCTCAGTCCCTAGCATAGTGCCTTGCCCATAAATAGGGGCTTAATCAATGTTTGTTGGAGAACTTGACATGCAAATTCCTTCCATTCTCTGAGTACATCCTTTGTAGAAGCAGTTCAGAAGATGCCAGAAGAGTAAAGAGGTGAAAGGGATCGAAGCCAAGCTTGGGTGGAACGTTTATCTGAAGTATTCCTGCAATTAGGTAATCCAAGTGCAGATTATTGAGATCTGGTCGATTTTAATAAAGTAGAGTGGACAAGATCCTACAGTGGAAACTGGAGGGGTCCAGATTAAAATTCTGCCTTTGACTAGCCAGGAAAGCTGGGCCAAGTCTTTTCATTTCTCAGAAGTCCCATTTTCTATCATTGAAAATAGGGGTTATAATACTTTCCTGCCTGGGCTAATGGGATTATCCTTTTAACTCTTTCACTAATTGGCCAGTGACAGATTGTTTCCTCTTTATAGGCTTTGCTTTCCTCATCTATAAAATGAGTGTGGGAATTAGAAACTAAGTTCCAAAGATCTCCAAAGTCCTTCCCTATCTTATTCTCTGGATTATTGTGTGGAGGTGAGGGGGTGCTCAGAGCTTTTGGAAAAAAAATCTGACCTTATAATAATGATAGCTCTCATTTCTATGACACTCTAAGGTTTACAAGAGACTGCCTTCATAATAGCCCTGTGATTCAAGTGCGGTGATTCCCACTTTATGTAAAGGAACTGAGGCTGTGAAAGACAGAGATGATTTGGTCAATGTCACTTTAATATCTGAGGCGAGGTTTGCACCCAGGTTTCTTGAGCCCAGACCCAGTGCTCTAACTGCATGCTGATTCTTATCCCAAAGGGAGAGTAGTCCAGATACTGCCAGCCAGGCTCTCTCAACAATGCGGTGAGGAGAGGGAGACGCTAATCAAATTTTCCTCTTGCATGTGCATTTGCATGTTTGTAAGCCGGAGTTAATTGTCATAACTGAATTTCTAAGTGATGGAGCATAAAACATTCATATATGTATGTAGACCACAGAAGACAAATTAAACCAATAATACCAAATACTCCAGAGATGAGCTTAAATTCTTTTATTTATGAGATTACTCTATTTTTGAGAAGAGTCAAAATGGAATAAATGATTCATTAGTTGCATCTCCTTTATAAATTTAGTCAACAAAATAACCTTACTTCTTCTTGTGATCCTTATTCTGTTTATGTACTACAAATCTTCCTTTCAATGTGAGTGGGAGCAGTGAAGTAGAATTCAACTTCTCAAAAGGAAAAGAATCCCACAGAAAATCCATTCCTTCAGTCTTAGTTGAGGCACCTGAGTGAGCAGAAAGTAAGGATGGGGGCAGTAGTGCTCAGGACCATGCAGGATATGCACACCAACTGTAGGTAGGGGAACCCAACTCTCTGGACCTAAATCTTGAAGAAACAGATTACATTCATACATACTGATTTTCTGAGGTTCTGATTTTCTAATCCATGGGGTTCCCTTAACATTCAAATCTGATTGGCAAATGGCACACTTGTCATGCCCCTTCATTGCTTATCGGTGCCTCACAGTTTCTCTGCTTGTGAGCAAGTCTGACCTTTGGAACACTTTTGGATTTCTTCTAGTCTCATTCCATCTACAGGGCAAAAGCTGAGCATTTTGTGTCTGGAGACACATGTGCTTTTCAAACTCCTCCCCTTCTCCTTGTCAGCCTCTTGGCTGGATTCCATTAATTTCAGAGGATGTGTTGATGCACTCCTTTCCCCAAGAGCCAAGCATGATTGCATCCATACAGGGACTGCTTACTTTGCTAGGGAAGTATATCTAAAAGCATTTCCCTTTCTCTTGGTGACTATATCATGAGTTACATTTGACGGCTCTATCTGAGCAGTATGCCACTCTGAGAACAATGCAGGGTCTACTAATAATACTTGCAAACATATTTGGTTAAGGGGGCTAAACAATATCCCACCACGAGCAGGCAATCTGGGGAATTCTGCTTTGCCTCCTCTCAACTCAAGGTGACTTTCCCAAGAGTGTTTATTTTCTTCCACAAGCTAAAAGAGGGCACGAAGTTTGGTAGAAGCCTAAGAATGTGAGTGTTTTATCACAACTCTGAACTTTAATCAGTCATCTGTTCTTGGGCAAGACTTTGTACCTGACATTGCCTTAAAGATGATTTAACTAGCTTAGGCAGTCAGCATGGCATAGGGGAGCCAGGAAGAACTGTTTTCCAAACCTACCCCAGACACACAGAGTAACTGTGTGATACTAGGCCAAATGAATCCTGGAGATATCTTCTGGAAGGGAGATTAAAAAATACTCTAAGAGAATGAATTAATGTTAGATATCTTGAAATACTATTCAAGTACCTACTGAAATGACATTGCATCAAGGTATCATGAAGTCATTAGAATAGATGTAACAGGGCCAGAACAGTGTGAGACAGTGCAAAGAACACTGGACCTCAGTTCATAGACCTGGTCCATCCTTCATCTCGTACTCAATACCTGTACGGCCTTGAGTGAATCAACAACATCCTTAGAATCTAGTTCCTTGAATTGTAAAATGAGTGGATTAGACTGGATTTCCTAGCTCTATGAAGTTTATGACATCAATTATTCTCTCATACTACAACATATCCAGAGCTCATTCTTTGTGATTCTTATCCATATTCCCTCATTAGTCCTCTGCAGTGACCCACCTGACTTCCCTAAGCTTGTTCCATAGCCATCTGGACATTAATCCTGGCCAGTGACCCACCTGACTTCCTCAGGGTCATCCCAAAGCTATCTAGATATTACACATGTGTTAGTGAAGTATGCTGATGGTCCCTTCACCACTCTGTTCTCTTGCTACCTGACCTCTGCTGGTCATATGACTTTGGCATGGTCTTTTCCACCACTTCTTATCCATGAATCATCTCATTATTCAGTCTACTACATGCACGACAAGTCGTACTATTGCCCTTAGGACTATCTAAATTTTTGATAATTCTACAATCATAGTACCCTATGAATTACAATCATTGAATATGATCAGGAAAATATTCTTATTTAGATATAGTTAGGTAGGGAAAAGTCACTGAAAGTGTTATGGAATTCAACAAAAATGATCCAGGCTGATCACATGATTTCCTATAGTATTTATTCTGAGTCATAAGTCACCGTCACTATGCAATGCCCTTCCAAGACCATGTCAAAGGGCTTCTCAGCCAGCAGCAGGTCACAATCTGTGAAAGTCATTCTTTATCCACTTGTTCTTCCCTGTGTGGCACAGGGGGCTGTTGGCTTCTAAGGGGCTGAGGATATCATCAAGGAGGTCTTGGAACATCACAGGGCTCATTACAATAAATACAAGAGGAATCCCTAGAATCTCACTTTCCATAGAAAATTTCTCTTTGATTTTGACCTTGTGTAAGACATCATCAATGCCACTGGCAAAGACCATAGGCAATCAATTAATCAAATAACCAACAAACATTTATTAAGCACATACAATGTGTCACACATTGTGCTAGGAACTGGGATATTAAACTGACATTGTCTATGCCTCAAGAACTAACATTCTACTGAGGGTAAGACCATGCGCACATACAAGCATATAGGAAGTGTGTTCAGAGTAAATACATGACCAATTTTTTTGAGGAGAAATGACAAGAGTATCTGTTATGGGAAGTGATCAGGAAAGGCTTTGCATAGAACCAGGGACTCCAAGAGCCAGAGGTGAGGTGGCAGTGCATTCCAGGAAGGAGGTTTAGTCAGAACAAAGACATGGACACAGATGATGGAGTGTCCTATGTGAAAAGCACTAAGAAAGCTAGTTTGACTGGACCATAGATTGTTTAATGGGAGAGAATATGCTTCCCTGCTTACTTCCTCACTTGATGCTCCTCAAAGTAATCCTTTTGCTTATATATGTCATAAGACTTCGTATAATCTTATGTATCTATATCTATATCTATCTGGGAAATGCTTTGTTGTGGGATATTTGAAGTTGTATTATCCTCTGCTAAGTCTGTTTTCCTTTTCTTCAATTTTTTTTCTTTTGTAATCAAGAAATACTAAACACAGAGCGATTTAATCTTTGCTACCTCTTTCAGTCAACTGCATAAGAATGAAGATGTTACATGAAACCAACCCCCCAAAGCCTCTACTTGTGACACCCTCCCCGCGTAGTCATAGACCAGTCACGTAAAATTTCCTACAGAGATGAAAAAGAAGTTAGAGGTCATGGCAGTTGTTGGTGTCTTCATATTTACCTTATTTATTTATACTGGAGATAATAACATCAACATTTTTAGTCTTGTGAAATTTTCCCAGGAATAATTGCTGAAACATTAAGCGCAGCTATTCTTCTCACTCAGTATATAGCTAATCTTTCCTTCTTCCTTCACTCCTTAATCCTCTCTCTTTGCCTTCTTTCTTCTCTCCCTCCCTTCTTCCTTTCCTTACTCACGCCCTTTTTATTTCCTTCTGGTAATGATCTTCTGGTAGAAAACAGCCACAATGTCCAGAGGTATGGTTTGTGAGCAATGTATCTAAATTATTTTGGCTTGGTTGCTAAATTATTAAATTCTCCATAGCATTTCTCTACTTCATCCTCTGAAATATATATTGGTAAAATTTTCAATTATCTTAAGGATGGTTCATTTTATTGTGCTTAGCACAGTACCTGACACATAGTAGGTGCTTAATAAATGTTTATGGATTAATTGGTTGTGCTTCATGTGAGTACTTCATGGTAAGATATCTGAGTCCATGAATGTATGTTTGTTGTAACCTTTGGGTTTCTAAAGAAAACAATTTTTCTTTTAGTTGAATCTCTGAGGAGAATCTGTGACCTATTTTCCCATTTCAGTGTCATTTCATTATGTTTTTTTTTTGCTTTTGTTGGGTAAGTGTCACTAGGGATAATGCCATTCCACTAGTAATGGATCCACTTATTGACCAATGGATGACATTCTCACATAGATTGTCCAAACTCATGCACTTCTTAGGACGTTTTATCCCCTTTTGCACTGCTAATTCTCAGCTATAGCCCTCATAGAAGCTAAAATTCTTACAGTGGCCTAAATATGGGGGACCATTTTATATTTTTGTCTGCTTCATGGGTTGCTATGTCCCTCAATGCTCATAATTTAAGAGAGAAGGAGTAGTTAGACAGAATGAGAGACAGAGAAAAAGAAGGAGAAGAAGAAGAAGAAGAAGAGAAAGAAGAAGAGAAAGAAGAAGAAGAGGAAGAAGAGGAAGAAGAAGAAGAAGAGGAAGAAGAAGAAGAGGAAGAAGAAGGAGGAGGAGGAGATAATAAAGACAAATGATTTCTTAATCATCAATTTAAATTGTTTCTTTTTTTCTGTACTGAAACTGTTCGGCTGCTCTTCCTAACCTCCTGGTGCCCATTATTAGTTTTCTAAAAATTATTTTATATTTACTCTGTGTATATTTTATGCTAACTAAACTTGGGTGCCTGTTGTTTTCTCTTAGAATGTAAGGGCAGAACTACTAAGTCTGTATCAGAAAGAGATTTTAGAAAAGGGAAAAAGAACTAC
>JAQQSZ010004611.1:0-14104 GCA_028646595.1 Phalanger gymnotis | reverse complement strand
ACCCTGTGTATCTGTGGTAGGCTGTATCCAGGCTTATGGGGCAATAAGGAGCCACTGAAGACTTTTGCAGGCTGGAGGCAGGGGTGACATCTTCAGATGTTTATTTCAAGAATATTGATTCAGCCCCTGTGTGGAGAATAGATTGGAGAAGATGGAAACTGGAAAACAAGAAATGTATTAATATTAGTTATTAACATAATATTAAATATGGTACAACCATTATGGAAAACAATTTGGAATTATGCAAATAAAGTGACTAAAATGTCAAAAAAAAAAGAAGTCCTAGGAGCAAGTCATGGCAACACTAGTCAAATCCTCAGCCCAGGGATAACATTCACATTTATTCTAAGTAAGTTTTCTTATCTCTGCTACCTGTTCAACTTTCTTGGGTATAAAGCCACTTGAGTTACATCCATTTCTTGTCCAATAAATTACCTCTTATTAACTAAATTTCAGATAGTTTTAAAAAATTGAAATAAAAAGGATAATTTATTTCATACCTTCAATTTCTTACCTAAATGTAGGTAACCAGCCTGTTGATAAATTCTGTGGAACCAGTAAGTATATCAAGCATGTCACGAACTCATTGAGATTGACATACAGAACCTATAAAGATGGTGATCTACTTGGTTTTAGAAGAGTGTTTAGAAAAGTTTATAAAGCATGGTGCATTTAAAAAGAATCTGAGTGACTTTGGAAAGGTGGCTTTAATTTCTTTAAATCTTCCCTTTCTCTTCTAATTTGTTTATGATTTGACAATATTATCATAAAGCATTGAACAGTAGGAGACATGTATGCCTGGTAACATAGTGAATAACTAAGGACAAACAAGTAGAAAACAGTTTCAAGGATCATTAACCTTTGCATCAGACAATAATATCACATACATATTAAAAATAGATTTCCAGAGCAGAAAGCGAGATGAGTTGTGATTTAGCCTTTTGCTACTTCTTACCTGTATGTAGCCATGTATCCTAAAGTTGTCCCTCACTGCCATTGTACTCTAGATTTGAACTCCTTTTCATTACTGGTGTTTCTGAAAGAGTGAGCCCAGTATTTTTGGGGGGAGGAGGAGTACCAGCTGAAAAATGAAGTGACTTTCCCAGGGTCATACAGCCAGTACTTGCCAAAGGCACGATTGAAGACATGTCTTACCAGCTTGGAAGTCTGTTTTTTAGCAACTACATCAAATTGCTTCCTAGTTTCTTAGATAGCTATCTCCATTTCTAACACACACACACACACACACACACACACACGCACGCACACACACTTTATGCCTGTACATGTATATATCTTAAGTATTTATGTCCCACACACTATGCTAGGAATATAAGGACAAAGAATGAAACAGTTCCTACTCACTATATGAGTATATATTCTATCTATATCATCTTTCTATATATGTAAATACACATAAAAGTATTAATAGTTTAATGCACACATAGCATAAAGATATACTTGAGTCAAAAATCAATTAAGCATATGCAAGGTCATGGAAATATTGCTAAACAAAATAGTTCATCTGAAAAATTGAGACTTTTAGTGGAGTACAAGATCAAAAGAATGATGTGACAGCCACTCCCTCCATTCCACCCCCCCCCAAAAAAAGCTAATGTAATCCTAAGTGAATTAAGTAAAACACAGTGTCCAGATATGGGAATGAATTATACCTTTATATATGGGTGTATATACTCATACATACATACATACATACATACATATGCCTTTGTACATATGGTTGTATATCTTTGTATTCTTCACTGTTCAGAATATTCCATGATTATTTTATTCAATTCTAGGCACAAGAATTTAGGAAGAATGTTGAAAGGCTACATACTTTCTAACAAATATAGGGTGAAGTGTCATATTCATGGAAGATAAGAATCAATTGAAGGACCTGGTGCTATTTAGTTCAGGGAAGAGATGACTTGGAGTTAGGGGAATGAGAGAGGTAGACAGCTGTATACTAGGATTTGAAGGGCTGTAGAGTGGAAGAAGAAATATGTGTTTTGTTGTCGTTGTAGTTTTTCTGTTGGTCTCTATAAAAAAGAGTTGGGAACACTTGGTGGAAGTCAACAAAGGCCAATTTAAGTTTAATATTAGGGAAAGCCTCCTAACAATTAGATGTATCCAAAATCGAAATGGAAAGAATAGGTTTTCTTTCATTGAAAGTCTTAACTAAATGAATACTTTCTAGGGGTATTACAGAAGGACTTATTTTTCAGGTATCATTAAAAAAGATGACCACCAAAGTCCTTTCAGCCTAGAATATTTGCCTTTCTGTGAATGGATTAATAGCTAAATGTTGCATTGATGAAACATATGTTAACAGAATCACAGGGAGGCCTCTAGCCCATGTGGCCAAAGGACAGAATGAGAATAAAATTTGCACCACCAGAGGGAGTATCCAGGTTAATGAGATCAATGAATTATCAAAGTATTTTGTACAGTTGATGTTTAGCAAATTAAAGTTAATTAGTAAAGAAGATGGAGGCAAATGGGGAGTTATAGATTTTATGAAGATTTCTTGGCAGTATAAGGTATTTAAAGCATTATGCCACTAGTATTTTTTTTCATTTCTAATGTCTCTTTATAACGTGCTTCCTTTTTAATAGTATATTTATATCATTGTTTTGATTTTTATACTAATATAATAAATTTTCAAAACTTCTAAATATTTCTCATTCAATTAGGAGGTCATGAACATTCCATACCTCAAAAGATTCTCCTCAGGATTTTCTATGTCCAAAAAACCAGTTATCATTTCAATAATCCACTTTCTTTGTTATTAACATAATTATTTGACCCAACAAAAACTTCTCCCCTTCACAAATCAAACAACAATCCCACAAAATCTATACCCTCTGAAATCAAACAAAACAATTTAATAATGTTTGCAGCAGATGTTACACGTCATTTCTCATTTTTTGCGGCATGCTGCTTTCTATAAAAAAGGAAAGGTTTTTTTCTCCCGTAATAACATATCAATATTGTTAATTGTATTTGATTTTTAATTTCTTTGCTTTTCTGTGTTGTGCCTATTTTCATTAACATAGCTATCATATGTATGGATTCTTTTTCTTCATATTCTTAATTACTAAGTTTCTGGTGATGAGGTACTCTGAACTCATTTAAACTTGTCTTTACAAGACCTGTACTTGAATCCTTTCAATATTCATATGAACTGCCAGAGATTGGTCTTTGGTAGAATATCTTTTAAGAGTCTAACATCATCTCCATGTCATGATGAGGCCATGTGTTTAGTAGATGAATAGCCATAATTAAAAGTCTTTTTTTTTGGTTTGTTTTTGATTTTAGAAGTTGTAGGGAATTTATCAAGTGGTAAGGGTTGATGGTGGTGTTAACATGTGTAACTTTATGTTTTAGGAAAATGCTTTTGCCAGAAAAGTGAGAGATGAATTGGAATGAGAACAGATTAGAGGTATGGAGATTAATTAGGAATCTTTTGCAAAAATATGAGTGATAGGTAATCATATCCTGAACCAGGCTGGTACATGTATGAGTAGAGAGAAGGATTCAGTAGATGTTGTGAAGGTTGTGAAGAAGTTTTGAAAGTTAATTTGATATGTAGATGGACATGTCAATTGAGATTGAGGAGTTGAAAATAATGAAAAAATTGCAAATCTGGATGACTTATCAGTAATAGGGAAGATTTGAAGAAGGGAAAATTTGATGGGAGAATGTAGGAGATAATAAATTCTGTTATGAACATTTTGAGTTTGAAATGCTTTCAGGACATCCAGTTTAAACTTTCCAATAAGCAAATGGAGATGTAAGACTGGATCTCAGAAGAGAGAATATGGCTGAATGTATAGATATGCGATTCATTAGCAGAGATGATTGGAGCCATTGAGTTAAATGGGAGCACAAAATGAAAAATTATACATAAAGAAAAGAAAAGAAGGACCAAGACAGAGCCTTGTGGCATATCCACAGTTGGCATCATAATAATTCAGCAATAGAGGCAACAAAGTCATCAGACACGAGGAGAAATAAAAAGTATTACAAAAACCTTAGAGAAGAGAGATTATTGAGGAAAAGAGGTGATGAATAACATCAAATTCTAGAGAGAGGCCAAGAATGTTTAGGATTAAAAAAATGTATTTGGCATTTAAGAATTCAATAGTAATTTTTAAAAAAGTAATTTCAACTCTGATGGGATTAGAAGTCAGATTGCAGAGAGTTTATAAGAAAATGAGAAGAGAAAATGTTGAGACACAAGTATAGATGACGTTTTCAAGAATTTTAGTATAGAAAGGAAGAAGTGGTAGAGAGAATGATAGCTAGCAAGGATGTTAGGATGAAATGGATGATGGGGGCCAATCAGTATTGTTTTATCTATAGCAAGGTAGTGGCCAATTGATGGGTAGAGATAAAGGATTTGGTTGGGATGAGGACTATATGCTGAAGTAGATGGGATCAGATTAAAGTCTACCTCTTTGTCAGAGACTGGAGTTTAGGAGGAGATAAAAGAGAAAGGCAGAGAAATATAGATAAGGAGATGTAGCAACAATCTGCTAGCAGCTACTGTGGGGGTGTAAGACCCACCAACAACCAGCACACAGAAAGCTGCCAACACAGGTTCTTTGATCTGCTTTTCTAAGGAAAGCAACTTTAGGGTGTTAACAATCTCAGTTTAATCAAACACACATATATCATTCACTTAGTGCAGGCGGGAAAGATCTACCCCCTGAACTTCAAGGCAAATACAAATAGAAATTACAAATAAGAGACCTCGTCTGATTCAAATCATCATTCATAGTTACCAGAGAAGAACCAACATCTGGCTTGTAAAGCCGGGGGTGGGGTGTATTGCAGCTTACCCAGAGTCTCAACACTCCTTCCCTGAGTGAGCCCCAAAAGTCAAATGCCAAGCTGTCCTCAATTATATCTTGTTCAGAGCCCTGAGGGCTCTGACCTCACCCAGGCTGGGTGTGGGAAAGTTCCCCATCCCCAGTATCACATCATGTACAAATGAATGACTCTCAATTGTCTCAGTGCTGAGAAATACTCCAAGACAAAAAGATCTCACTTTATTTGCCCCATTCAAACAAAGGCCAGAATCATTAAAGGCACTTAAGAGAAGAACAGGAAAAAGTCCCACCTTAATTACTATTACAGAAGATCATGAAATTAGAACTTTTCGGTGAAGTGTGAGGTGGATTTTTCAAATGAAAGATTGAAGAGGGAGTTCTGTAAGAGACTTGAGGACAGGAGAAGTGTTGGAACAGTTGTTTTGGTAAATTCGATAATCAATTTGAGAGGAATTAAATGTTTGCTTTGCTGCTATAAGGGCTCAATGAGATTAGATGATATAAATACATAGTAAGCCCAATCAGAGCATTTTCATGACTTCCTCCAGCTCTGGTCAGCAGATAATCTGGTCAGGAGGCAGATAATCATCTATGTTCTGAATTTGGAAATGCATGAGCTATAAATAGAAAAAGGGAAAAGAGATTCAAAAGTAGTGGATAGTGTAGCTTTGAATTTTCTGATCAAGAGGCCAGGAATAGGAACAAAATGCAGTGAAACCAGTTTAAGGTTAACAGCCTGTGGAAGTGTTGAAGGGTAGAGAGTTTTGAAGTGCTGGTAAAGGTGAAGAACTGGATTAGGAGTTGTTAGGTAGAAGGAAATATAGAATAAAAAAAATTGCAATCAGATAAAGGAATTTCAGAGTTCATGGAAATGGAAGTGAAACATTCATAAGGAAAAGATAGAGTATGTAGCTAAGTTGGAGTTAAAGAGACATTCTAGAAACTAAGTATATTGAGAAACTGGGAGAATAGAAAATTTGAAGGAATGTTAGTATGCATTGAAATTTCCAATTAGGATGGTAGGAAAATGAGGTGGGGAGTAAACCAGTGAGCCAGACACTCTAAGAAATGAGGGGAAATAATTTGTAGGACAGTAGAAATGGCTACACAAGATGTGTATTGGATGATAAATTTGGATAGTGTAAACCACAAAGAAGAGGTTGCTGAGTAATGATACAAGAGGGAGGATATGGAAGTAGCAGTGGGGAGTAAAAGTTAGTGTGAATATCATAACTAGTGGGTGGAGAATATGAGAAAAAGTATAGTCCTAGAAAGGGTGGTCAGGGAAGTAGTTTATCCGGAGGCATCTAGGTCTTAGTAAGTGCCAGAAGATAGAACATGTAAGAAAGGGGAAAAAAAAAAAGTTTAGGATGAATAGAAATTTTTTCATTATGGAACAATAATATCAAAGCAGACATAGAAGAGGTGGCAAGAACTATAGAAAAATATTGATAGTGAATTTAATGAGGAAAATGGGTGTCAAGCAACTGAGGAAAAGAAAGGTATGTTTTTTGTTGTTGAATCATTTCAGTTTTGGCCAACTCTTTGTCGCTTGGCCAATTGATTTGGGGATTTCTTGGCAGAGATTCTGGAGTGTTTTGCCATTTCCTTTTCTAGCTCATTTTATAGATGAGAAATTGAGGCAAATAGTGGTAAGTGACTTACCCAAGGTCACACAGCTAGTAAGTGTCTGAGGCCATATTTGAATTCAGAAAGTTTTCCTGGCTTCAAGGTTGGTGCTCTATCCACTGTGCCACCTATATGCCTTATTCTTTGTTCTTTGGTAGCCCCATATTCAAAATCACAGAGGTAGTGAGTGAGTAAAAGGGGATGAAAGTATGCTAGCCATTCAGAAATATTTCCAGGTAAATTTTCAATAGAGAGAAAAAGGTCTATTGAGAGAGTCAGATCATTAGAAAGTTCAGGGTTCATCTTTGAGACCTGACATAATAGAATGTGGTACTCTGTCCAGTAAGGCATGACACAGGGCCTGGTCAGGACACAAGAGATGGCAATGGGAGGTGTGTTCTGGAACTAGGTGTAGAGTTGAATAAGGTATCCCTTAGGACAAGGCCTATTTTACTTTTGTTATTGTACCCCCATGGGCCATTGCCAGTCTTCTTGAGTTATGTCTTGCCACCGGACTCAGATGATGCTGAAGGAGAGAGTGCGGCTGATGACTTTGCACAGCTCTGCCTCAGTTAAATTCAATTCACTTACTAGTCAAGACATCACCCTCCTGATACCACTGGCCCTCTTCAAGTATGAATGACAAACAACAACTCCCAGCACCCGGCATAGTACCTGGCACAGAAAAAGTGGTTTTTGAATTGAATTAAATTAAATATGAAAACCAGAGTTAAGGACTCAGGTTTTCTTTCTTAATATCTGCATACACACACAGAGAGTCTCTTACACATGCACAAGTTATATTAAGCTTGACTCAGGTTAGTTCTCATATCTAGTTCTAGAAATAGTATCCCTATATACACCTTACTAGTTCGGCTCACGAATTCTTGCTATGCAACATTCTGACTTAGTTTCCTGAGAATAAACCCAAATAAAGAGAAATATCATCCCTGCGGCCTCTTTTCACATTTGCCCTGGCTTTTATTATTACATGACTCTAAAAACTTTTAGGCTGGTGGAAGGGAATTTTTTTTTGGGGGGGGGGGAAGCAGGAAACTTCAAATCATAACGACATAAGGAGCTACTTATTCTGCAACTTGGGCTTGGTCATTAGACAAGCTGTCACTAATTTGACCTACCAAATTTTTTAGACTGGCCCAATTCAGTCATCCTTATGGAAAGATGCCTACTAAGGTATTGGAGAAACCATTCATTAAATAAAAATCTGTAAAAGATCAGCAGCTGGTTATATAGAATGATTATGGAATTTGCCTCCAAAAATCATGTAGACATAATTTCTTGTCGTTTTGGGGAAGCCTATTGCATAAAATCACTCTCTGTGACCCTCCAGAAAGGAAAGATGGCACGTGCATAGAAGGTCACGTGCAAAGTAAAAGAATAGTTCGCCTCGGTTAAGTTGCTATGTAATCATAACTTGAACATTAAATATTTAACAATAAAAGGAAAATAAATTCTCAAAGTTCTTTAGCTTTACAAAAAATGAGGTGAAAATATATGATTTTCTGATTGATTTGAGTAATATGAATAAATTATTAGCCCTTACAGTTGCAGAGAAAATTAATCTTTTGAGCACAATGAAATTAAAAGGTTTTGGCTTGCCTGATCTGAATAAAGTAAGATGAATTTTTAATACAGTGAATTAATTAGGCACGTAATGAGGAATGGGATGCATAATGGATCTAATTCAGATAAATAGCAAAATAGCCCAGATCCTAAAGGAAATAAATATCATCCATCACAGACACACCTTAAATTCTGTTCACTGTATAATATTAATGGTAACCTAATGTTCATAAAGGAGTTAGATGAATTCTATTTGCTGATTTTGTTCAGTGCAATTACATTACATGTTGACCCTCATCTGTAACTTTTTGTGGAGTTGATCTTAGGACATTACTCATTTCTGAAGGTGTTAATGTACCATAAAGGATTTGTATTATCGTTAGACATACTGTCTATGCCAGGTGTTACATGTTATTTGCATCTGCCCCGAAGATCATTTAACAGCTTATAAATCTTTATGGTCCCATGATATTCTGCCTCTATCATCTGTATCCTTAAAAAGCTTTAGAAGCATAAGTTATAAAAAAAAGTTGATTTTCAACTTTTTGGATGAATTAAGGTCTACTCCTTAAATTAGAAGTTGCTCTTATCAGTGTTCTCTTAAATCATGCTCAATATACTATTAGTTGAATAAAGAAAAAAAATAACATATTTTAGCACTTCCAATGCACTGCAAAACTAGATTAGAAATTACTGAAATACTGAATGGGATGTATATAAATAATGATACATGTATACATATTTATAACATACATATATGCACATGTTTATATATGCATATATATTTATACACACAGCATTTCAAAATAATTTTTATGTTGTGACTTCATGATGCTGAAAAATAATCCATCAAATCATTTTGTGTCATTCAAAGACTTTGGCTTCAAGCAACTTTGTTACTAATCTGTTCAAAAAAGTCTGCCAATTACTTTTAGTGATTTTGGCACTTGCTTGCCTATAACAGGAGGGCATTGAGCCAAATGATTCCTGAGGCATTTCCTAAGGTATATTCCTGAATAATCATCTTTAACCCATGTTGGTTGCTATACTAACAATGCTAAATTATATCAAAGCTAGTAGGATTCCTAAAACGAATACTCTCTGATACAGAAACATTAGCTTTAAGTACTCTCCCCTCTATTTATATACACCATAGCCCCAAAATAAAATTTAAGAGATTGCTTTATATAACTCTGTATTCCTAAAACACAGTACAATGTCTTACACAAAGTGAGTTCCTAATAAGTGCTTATTTGATATGGTTTATATACTTAAGTTGCTGAATATTTCAAAACATTAGGCCAAGTCTACTTAAAATAACATAAATACTGGCAAAATTATGAAATATTGCATTTTCCTTGACTCCAATTTATTTTTCTTTGCATAAAATCAAATTATCCACAAGTCTTAATTTTACATAATAAATTGTAATAATTTCAATGAAACATTTTATGAGTTAAAACAATTTCTAGATGTCATAACTTAGAGAGGTAACATGGACTACAATTTTGCTACAATTAATATGTTTGTGAAGTAAAGTATTTCCAAATTAAAATCTACTATTTTTAAAGTTATAGATAGTGAAAAGAATTTTAGTAATACTTTGTAAGTATGCAATGCCTCATAAATCAAATATAAGAACTAACTTCCATATTAAATGTTATATCTATTTGTTGAGACATGATTAAGAGGTTTAGAAAATTCCAACTTTTGTCTCTGTATTCTTATTTCCTTTATGATCCTTCTGCATGCTATAATTAATTCTGATTAAATTAATAATGAAACTAACTTTAAGTTAAGTTCGATCAACCCAGTTTTAAAAGAAAAAATGACAACCATTTTGGAGTAAAATTTCCCAATTTAGTTTTTTGTTTGGACATGATGTAGACACAACTTCAGATTTTTTTTTATGACCTTCATTGTGTATGGCTGGTCATTATGCTGTCATGTCCATGTTTTTCTCATTCACCCTTTCACTCATTCGTTTGGCAAATAACTTTTCAAGTCAATTACACATAAATATACAGAGTCTACTATATAATGAGCCTTTACTACACAGAATACATTCTAATACATTCTGTTCAACTGTGTAGGCACTGTGGAAGTGCCAAATTTTTTCAATGAGAAAACCTAGAATTTCCCAGATACCCAACAGGACAAAAAAATGCTGAGCATGTTTGTAGAACTTTTTTGCTAATCATATAATCACCTGGAGAGTGGGCCAGATGTGCATGCTATGAGAGCATTCCCAGTCTCCATTCCCCAAAGGTCTCCACAAGCTTACTTGACAGTCTTTATCAACTCTCCAAAAATAAACCTGCAGAAGAGAGTTTATATCTCTATCAGTTTTTTCAACTGTAAAATGAAAGTATATGTGTGGTGGGGGAAAGGGCGCATAGTGAATGATGTCTAAGATCATTTATGATGGTAAAGTTCTATGATTCCTGGACTGCCTTCCACAGATCTATGAATCTAGTACCAGATGATTGTCTATATATAGTTACTCTGTCAACTATTTTAATTAAATCAAGTGATTGCCAATAGGACATAACAGGAACCAAACATAGCTGACATTTAGCCTCACCACCTTAGGGCTGTCCTAATCCTAAATAGAAATTACTGTAGTTTGTGAACGGTGTGAACAAAAATTGAGTTTACTTGATTTCTGAGTTCATTTCAACTGATCGGTGTTAGTGTTAATTAGGCATTATAGTCTATGATACTATTGACTTCTGGAAATTTTTGTTTGTATCAGATTGGCCCTATCCAAAGAGGCAGAATTAACACTGCAAGTTGGGGGGAAAATAGGTCAAAAATTAAGTTTCATTTTCTTATGCATCACTAATCTTCTTCTTGAACAAGTATTAGCATCAACAATATAAACAATATTTAAACATTAATTATTTTAGCCATGTCTTTTCAGCATTCCACGAGGACTAACATTTTTATATACATTTATATATATAATATATATATATATAAAGAGAAGTCTGTTGTCCATGTCGTAGAATGTGAAGAATACAGAAAGACACCTGAGTGCCTGAGTTTCCTCCTCAGTCTTTATTCCATCCACAGGTTTATTGAATGCCTACTCTGTCCAAAGAAATGCAAACTGCATTTCACAGTGTAATGGATAGATTGCTGGCCATGGAGTCAGAAAGAGCTAGGTTTAACTCTGGTTTCTGATGTTTAACAGCTGTATTAACATGGGAAAATCACTTTTCATTCCTTAGCCTCAGTTTCTTTATTTGTAAAATGGGGATAATGAGGTAACCTGTCTCAGAAGTTTGTTGTGATGACTAAATAAGATAATGTATGTGAAATTCTTTGAAAACCTTCAATCATTATATGTGTATCAATTATCATCACCATAATCATCATCCTTGTGATCCTCATACTTATCTACTCCCTCGTGATTTTGTTTATTGGGAAAAGCATTTAATTGGAAATAAGAGATTTTTGATTCTATTTTTGGTCATTACACTTTTTATTTGGTAACCTGGCAGAAGATCATCAAACCTTTCTGAGGCTTAGTTTCCTTAATCTTTAAATATGAAGAATTTGGACGTATCACTGAAGCCCCTTGCAATTGTAAAGGTCTGTGAATCTAGGGGCTATATCAGATATAAAATTTATTTTTCAATGATCCCTTACCACCTCCTCCACTTCACTTCTTCAAAGAGCCTGTAATCAATTTTGAGAGATAGAACATAAACATGCAAAATTTTGAATGACATAAGTGTCTAAAATAGTGTAATAATGCAAGTTATCACAAGGTAATATCAATTATCAGAGAAACAATATACACAAAAATTTAAATCAATGAATGGACAGGAATTTATTAAGTACCTATTATATGTCAGACACTGACCTGGATGCTAGGGATACAAATGCAATGAATGAATCATAGTTTATAGGAGGAAGAGATTGTTGTGAGTTTTAATGAGCTTCATAAAGGAAGGGTAGTTTGAGCTAGGTCTTAAAAGAAGAGGAACATTTGGGGGTGGTAACGAAATGTAGCATTTCATGCAGTGTAATTTTGAAAAAAAAAACCCACCAATTTCTTGTCTGTAAAATGCATTTTTGGTTTATTTTTTCATGTGATACAAACACATATGTACATAGTCTTCTATTATAACTGATTCATCTTTCAGATTCTGATTCAGATGCAGATTTCTTTAAACAATAAAGTTTTGGAACATATTAAATTGACATTAAAGATCTATTTTCTATTTATAAAAGAAAATAATTTTCCAAATTAAGTTGATATCCTAGGTTGGGCTATGTTTACTTTAAACTCCTTAATTAGTATGCAATTAGCCAATAATAATAACCAATTCCACCCAAAAATTCATTTGGAACATGACATTTCAATATAAGGGATTCAAATTGGGGTTACAATTTAATTGGCAATAGCAAACTCCAAGATAAGGAAGCTTCTATCAATGCAGGTTAGCACCATTTCTTCAACTTACAGTCTTGTATCGTCACCTAGAGTTCTGAAATCTTAAGTGACTTCTCAAGGGTCATACTGCCAATACGTTTCAGAGGCAAAACTTGAACTCGGGTCTTCCTGACTCCAAAAGCAGCTCCTACACACACACACACACACGCACACACACACGTATATATACAATCTACTTATGTATATCCACACACACACATATATTCGTACATATATGTAGATATATTCACATATTCGCCACTTAATAAATATGGTGCTTGGTTGATTATAGGTGCTTTTTAAGGTGTCTCTCGGATCATCAGGCCACCACAATAGATTTAGAGCTAGAAAGGAACCCAGACACTAATCAGTCCAACATTCTCATTTGGGGAGGGGAAAAAAAAAACTGAGATTTAGATAAAAGCAAAGATTTCTCCAAGGTCAAGAAGATAATTGTGCATTTTATTCCATCTACTTCTCTTCTTTAAATGTTATTTGACAAATATTATTCAGATTCTCATTAGTTTATGCTCTTACACTACATGTTTTCCAAGGATGGCTTTCTAGACAGTCTATTCACTTTTTATTTTCATAATTATATTCACGTTCCATAGCTAAAAGAATATTTTCAGACATTCATATACAACAAATCTGGAATGAGTCTCACCTACATTATTTACTGGCTCCGTGACAATGGTCAAGTCACAATCATTCTCATCATTAATATCCTCATCATTCGTGAAATAGAATAATAACATTTTCTTTTTACAGATCCTGGGAGTATAGTGAGAATCAAAAGGCACAATACATATAAATGTGCTTTGTAAAATGTCTACCACATAACTGGAAAATGTTATGGTGATGATGATTATTCCTCTTCCATAGCCTCAAACTCAAATACCTCATTGTGATGTAAAGCTGACTCCAAGTTCTCAAACGTTCTATCTGTGGGTTTCGATCTTTGACAGGTTCTACCAACTTGAATGGGCTTCACGTATAAGCCAGTTTAATTCAGAAAGAATCATTACTAGATATTTGGCCAACAGCTGATATTACTTGTTTTGCTTTGCCATAGAAACTCATAAAAACATAGGATTGGTTTTGATAGTTTAACAGAGTCATATACATGGAAATAAACTTAAAATATTTTAAAATAGTGTCATTACAATTATATGACAGAAGAAACTCACAAAATCCTTAAGAACGAGTGTTTTTTTTTCAAATTGAAGTGATGAGCAACAGACTACACCCCTCCACTGATTTCTGTGATCATTAATGCAAGTTTCTATAGAAACAAAAATAGGCTAATTAATGATTAGTTAAGATAAGATAATAAATAATAAGATAATAAAGATAAGATAAGCAATGATAAGCAACCAAAACCTACAGATAAAGTCATACTAAAATGATCTTAACCTATAAGTGATTCTGTAATACATTGGCCTGTTTAGGTTGCTATGAATTCCTTACTAATTGTATAATCTGATAAATAAAAAAAGGCATAACTTTGGGTTGGCTAGAGCTGGGCTTCAATCTTGGGCAATTTTCATATAATCGTCTTTCTGACTCAGGCTACTATGCAAGGTTTCCATTGGGGATATTAGAATAC